>APFE031753241.1:152524-225845 GCA_000404065.3 Pinus taeda
GAATGGGACTGATCATATCTACAAGGTCCCTGCCCAATGGGTTGAGGTAACCATGAAAAATGGGAGGGTACTGCACAGTATCAGAGTTAATAAATAGTTGGTTCAGCTTTGTGATTTGAGCATCTGTCAACATTTTAGCTCCTTGAGTTATCAGATCAAACAAAGATAGGGGAACCAATTTCTTCTCAGTCTTGAATTGCAGCATCTCTCTGATGGCCTCAGGGGTAATGTAGAACATAACTGAGCCTGAAGGGTCAAGCACAACACTCTGAGTGGGATCATAACATTCAGCACATAGGTGAATTAGGTCAGGGAATTGATTGACCTGAGGAAGCTTGAAGATTGGGAGGAAGGAGTCCCAAATGCCCAATACATCTGTTCCAGCCACATGTTTGGCCTTTAATTCATTCAGCAGGTGGAGGTGGAATTTTCTTTGTGCTAGGAATTCCTCAGAGATTTGGTAATCCAAATATGCTAAAGCCTGCCACTCCAATTCTCTCTGAGGGGCATTCAAAGGGGCAATATTGAGGGCCACAGGTGCTACTGGTGTATCCATGGTTTACTTAAGAACTCTATTTTGTATGTAAATTAGTGTTACTTATGTTGAGTAACAGAAAAGAGTATTTCTTGGAAGAAGAGGTGAATTGAGAAACAGAGGGCAGAAGGGTCAATGGCAGCAATTGAAATACTGCACACAACACTTGAGAAGGAAAATACTTGTCTTTAACAGACTCTTTCTTAGTAATTAGGTGTAGGTTCGGTTTCCCTGTTCACGACTGCACGAACAAAATGCAGGTTATGAGAAAGCTTTGGTAACAAGGCTTAGCTAGGGAATTTCGACCGTTCAATTTCAAATGGGAACTGGGTGCAAGGGATTTGCCGGTGAATTATACGTTTTTCTGTGTTTCAAGTCAATTTCAGCTATTTGCAGACAAAACCAAGCGCAAAGAGGATTAATAGTGATAAATGCCTAGTATACTGACAGTCTGGGTCATAAGTGCAGGTGGGTAGGCGCGCTGAAGGTCTCCAGGTCGAATTCAGCAGGTTGGTGCAAATTTGGACGTAAAATAAGACGCAACAGAAGTTAATGCAAAAAGTGCAAAAAACGCGAAAAATTGGCAAAAATATGGATTTTTGGAACATTTGCGCCTTTTTCGGATGACATCAGCATGACGTCATCGGGTGGGGTCAGGGTTGGATGACGTCATCAGGTGACGTGGCGGCTTATGAGTGGTCCACGGGGGTGGTGAGGTGGCAGACAGGTGGAGCAATGGCGGACGGGGGCGGGGACGCGGTGATGACGTAGCAGTGACGCTGGCAAGCAGTTTAGTGGAAACCGGAAACCGCAGGCGGTATCATATCGCACCGCTTGTGATACGGAAGTGGAGTTGTCAGAGGGGGCTCCGATACGTTGTGGGGGCGACGCATGGCCAAGGCCTGACGTCACCCTCTGACAGATATCGGACGCTATCTTTCGGACGTCGGGGTCAGTCCGATATCCACGTGAGCCGTTGGATGAAAAGCGCCCGATCGGACGGTCGATGAGCTGATAACCTGTCCGGACGATACGGCATCGGGTGGGCAATAAAAAATGATTTTCCATGGGATTTGTGCCTGGGTGGGACTTTGGAATATTAGCAAATTCGCATGGTTTTCTAATGTATTTCTTTATAAAGTCGCGCATATCTCAATAACTTAGGAAAAATGGCTTTTTCATGGAATTTCTTTGCAAAATCACGCATAGCTCCATAACTTAGGATAAGGCGGAAAAGTGGGTTTTCAACGTATTTTTTCCTTTTGAGCGGGTTTAAGGGTGAAAATGGGTTTTTTCCAAGGTTTCTTAGGCAAAATGAAGGGTTGAATAGGTAAATGACTTCTGAAGGAGGCAAAGAGATAAGGCTTGGGTTTTTAAACTGACCAGATGTCAATTTAATTCCGTAGTAGTGAACCATATGGCTATAATGCCAAGGGGGGATATTTATAGAATGCTTGGGGTTTATACACCATGGTGTTATAATAGTAGGGAAAGGGTGACATAGGGAATTAGATAATAGAAGTTAAGGGTTAATATGGAGGGGGAGGGTGAATGAGGAGTGATATTACTAAGTTTATTTGAAAACAACTTAGCTTAGGGAGTAGATCAAAATGAAAAGAATTTTGCACAAGAAATGTGGCTCTTAAAGGAAACCAGAACCAACATAAAACGTTGAATTCTTTCACAAACACAACTGGTGTAGGGATGTTAGTAATGAGTGTAAAACAAGGAAAAAATGGAATTTAGACATGCTCCATTGTGATGTTTTCTTTATATTGACCAGCAGGATTTAGTTTGAAAGGAATATCACTTCTGCAACCCCATCTACCTACCCATCTACTTGCCTAGCATTTTTTGTTTCTTCTTGGAGGGTGCACTTGGACTTGCAGACCCTTATGTCCCTTTTCTTTTCCATTGGCTTTTTCTATTGATTGCCTATCTAACACTATCCTTATTGCTTCAAAGGCCGCAGATTAAGCAGTTGGGAACCTTAGCTTCTCTGCCTAACTATTGGTCTGCCAAGATTAAACAGTTTGGACAGACTTCTTTCTCTATTCTACAACAGAAAATTGAAACATGGCATGATCCAGATTACACTGTTGGACCATCCATAAAAATTTAGTAAACATGAAGGCATGTACACACCTTGCCTTGTCTTGGAAATATGGGATCTTTGTATCAGCAAAGCAGAGCATATTTGGCATTTTGAATTTGCCAATCATGAAATATGAAACCTATTGGTATAGGTATCCAACATGAAGAATGTTAACTCACTGAGATTGTTTTTCCATTAGTGGAATGACCACTATTAGAAGAGCTTCAATGAAGTTTCAACTATAACTAGAACTTTCCTTATTTTTTACATATGGTCATTCAAATCTAACGAACGTCACCACACCCCATCATGCATGGATCGTAATGCATGTATTCTCATAATAACATCAATTATATATTAACACATTAATAAATCAAATTATAAGTCCTTTGGATTCTGAACTTTGCAAGGCTAACAAAAAATCAAACAATTAAAAATGAAAGGAAGAAATATATAGGGGAAGGTATAAACACAACTGCTCATGGAATTTAGTGTGTGTGTATATATATATATATTGTGGTGAACATTAAATTGGAAAATGTGCTCAATGACATCACATCCTTTGTTAGAGATGAGGTTCCTATACTTTGCAACTTCTCTCCCAATACCCTAAATCCACTACAAATGTATAGAGAGATGTCCACCACAACTAGTTGCAAACTACCTCCACTTGGGACTTGATAGTGCTCCCTTGACTCAATTTTTTTTTTTTGCAAGTGTCGTCCAATAAGACCCATAGCAACCCTGCAAAGAAAACAAAATCAGAGTTGAAGAACACTAAAACAAAACAAAGCTAAAAAGAAATGGAGCAAATAAAAGACCTAATATCCATTAAAATCAAACAAATAGAAGAATGATTAGACATTAGTTGATTGTTGTTTGGAATTTTTACCTATAACCAAGTTAAATTAGGCTAAACATTTGGCCACCCTCTAAATATTCCTTCTTAAGTTGAAATTTAAATGCGTCAACTTCTAAGCATTTGACCACATTTCAAACATTTGATTATTTCTTGACATAACTTGGAGTTTTAGGGTGATTTTAGACTAAAGCCATGGAATGAAATTAATAAATTGACAAGAGTAGAGATTGCTCCATTTAAATCATGTCCAACCAAGTATCACAAAATAATAAAATGAAGAAATAAATCATCTTACTTGCAATTATCTCAACTTGTGACCTCCAAATCTAGAAGTTTAATAGAGGATAAAATCCTAATCATGCTTGAAAAAAAAAATTCAAGGGAGTAGAGTGTGGTCATTTCCCTAATATCAATATACTCGATAATGGCTTCATTTAAGCTATTTTCACACTAGTAAATTATCTAAATTAAATTAAATATAAGTGAATTTAAATAAAAATAAAATACAATACCTTACACAAGGAACTATGCACCATCCATTTATTATGCACATACGTATCTAAATGTCAATTAGCAACAATAATCTATGCAAATGATGCCACTTTCCATAACCAAGTTTCTCTCTCACAATTGTTGATGCAAGGGCATCCCTGATTTTCATTGACTGAGAGGCCAAAATCATTTACCAAAGGAGTTGGTTCCTCAATTAGTGGTTTGTTAGGATATGATTTATTCTAGATTGCCATGTAATTTTTTAAATTAGACAATTTG
The DNA here is from genome assembly GCA_000404065.3 of Pinus taeda. NCBI lineage: Eukaryota > Viridiplantae > Streptophyta > Pinopsida > Pinales > Pinaceae > Pinus > Pinus taeda. Next base: position 156,788 of record APFE031753241.1, read on the forward strand.
TTGCATTGGTCCTAATTTTGTTTAATTTTCCTTCAGTTTGTCCTTAAATCCTATATTCCTAGATTTGGATCGAACTCCTCATGTAACCTTTATATATTTCTTTTGATTCAATAAATAAATCATGTGAGAGTGGCGAGAGCCCTGGGTTTTATTTTCCAACCAATACTTCTATAATCTCTTATTATATATTTATATTAAATAGTGTATGCAATCATGTATCTATTTCTGAGTTTAACTGTTGCAGGAAAGAACCACTTACAACATACAAATATATATTGTTGGGTTGCAGGAGGGGCAGAAAAGGCTTGAGGAGAGAAGACAAAGAGAGGGATTGTTCAAGAAAGTAGCGTAAAGCTGAGAGGAGGAACTCAGATAGTGTCATAGAGTCGAGAGGAGTAAGACAAAGTAGAAGAGCCGAGAGGAGATGGAGTAAAAAGGAAAATATATAAGCCGGAAACCACAAACTTTAGTCAATTTTCATTTCGACGTAGTCTGTTCATTGATGACACTCATAACCATCAATTGAAAGGAACTGTAACAGAGACTACCCAGAAGCCCGAGACCCTGTAAAATTTCTAAATTGGATTTATTTTAAAAGCATCGGGAATCAGGGATCATCTATTAAGGAAAGGGGCAGGAGACGAGAATTTCCCTGTTGCTTAGAACTATCAAGCCAAAGGTAATTCTAATTGAGAGTCAATCATTTCAATGGGGCCTACAATGAACAGGTGATTGGAAGAAGTCTCCAATACAAGTGGCTAACAGGTGGAAGTGGGCTAACCTAAAGCTATTGATCGCAGAAGTTATAAGGTGCAAGTCTCAAGATCGGCGGGTCCCATACCCGGAATGTCATGTTGAAAAGTGTGCAACAAGAAATGCTAAATTTAGAATGTGCTAAAAATAGACCTGCTAAAAATAGCATGTCTAAAAATAGCAGTTTGGCCAGTGAGGTCATTGGCCACATTGGTTGAGAGGTGAAACTACTAAAAATAGAAATTTCTAAAAATAGCATTTCTGGGTCCCTTTCTATTTATAGTAGTCCCTAGTCTATCTATAGGAAGTAAAATTAATTTTGGTCTTAATAGTAGTTGGAAATATTAATTAATTAATTTAGTTGATTTAATTAGTTAAGGAAATTCAAATTTGAAGTCTTTGTGAGCATGCACGAGTTGTTCCACTGATTGAGGAATTTATCCTTAATTTCCTCCATTGATTGAGGGGATAAGTATGAGTTCTATAATGAGAGAATCAGTTGACTTAGTTCTTACTAGTCAAGTCCAGTTAGATTATTTTAACAAGTTGTTAAAATAATAAAATATAGTTTGTTAATGCTTGCATGCATGTGACAACTATTATTCTAGATAACTGAGGATTCACTCATGGATAACTGTTGCATGTCAGTTGTGAGAGACCCAGTTGAGATCAGATGTGGGACAATGTACTATCAGATGCTTGGATATTTCTAGTAAGTATTCCTTGCATGGAGAAGGATCTATTATAGGAGATTGGAGGACTTGTGGCTTATATATTGAGGCCTAGGTAGTCCATGATTTTCATCTTCTGATTGAAGATCATCAGAGTACAGAGAGAGCAGGATAGCTATTGAGCTAATTCTTTTTGTATTATGAAGAGGATTTCCACTTGATTGATAATACATGGTTGGGGTTTTATGTTGGTGCTTTCCCCTGGATATATCTTGTGTTATGTGTGATTATTTCTCTTGGTCAGTTATGCATATTTCTACTTGATATTGCTCATGAATTTGATTATGCTTCTGCTTAATGTTTTGTAGAAGTAGAACAAGTATTATGCTTTAGGACATTGCATATATCGGTTTGTTCTACAGGTGAAATTTCTACAAAGACTCAATGCATAATCAAATGTTATGAAGAGTGAGAAAGGGTAGCATGACAAGAGTAGAAATCAAGGTGCAGAAAAACAGTGAGAAGTTCACCACATGAAGTCTTCAAGTGGGCAACACTACATACAGTCATTATAAAAGTATCATTGTATAGAGTCATTGTAAAAGCATCATTGTAAAAGTTGTACAAGTGTCTATCTGCCAAGAGTTGAAGAGCAGTTTCGGGAGGTCTAGGATCATGATTAGCTGGTTGTGCCATAGTTGGGGTTATGTTCTAGTGTGTCTTCTTCTTCTACATCATTCTATATCATTATAAAGTGGACAATTTTCCCTAGTACGGGAGTCCATTCTTCTTTTATTCTTCTATAGGGTGGTAGGGTTGTTCTAGGCTAGTGCATGAAGTCACCAACAGGTTCAATCCAGTGAAAACTTCAGGGTCGTAGGGTGGTGCTAGGGTGAGTTGTAGCTCACTGGTTGTTGGGGTATCCGTTCAGTTGACTACTGAAGAATCTTAGGCATTGGAGCATCCATCTAGTGGGAGTTGGAGAAGAATGATTTTCTAGATTCTAGGAAGTTGGAACTTTCTTTTCAATTGGATTTGAAGATTATAGAATTATTATAGAAGAGTTCAGGTGGTTTTTGCCCCGGAGGGGGTTTCCACCTTAAAAACTGTGTGCATTTATGTTCCTTTTCTTTACTGCTATCATTGTACAAACACTGAAAATAATTAAAGATTAACTAATTCTCTGAAAGATTAATAATAATACTAATTGAAAGGAATATTGATTCATGCCCCCCTTCTCAGTGTTTCCAGTAGTTGGAACAATGCAATACGTAGAGAGACCAGTCTCCCTTAGCCTCCAAAATTTGGCAGATGTTTCCTCTAGTGCCCTTCCCTCAGTTTAATCTTCATAGTTTCTCCTCTGAGGGCCCCATCCCAGAGCCTCCACTACCTGCTTGAACTGCGCAATATTTTCCCTCAGTGGGCACTGTGCAAATCTTTCCCTCAGTGGGCATTGCGAAAGTTTTTCCCTCAGTGGTCATTGTGCAAAAGATTTCCCTCAGTGGCCACGACACAAATTTTTCCCTTAGTGGCCATTGTGAAAATTTTTCCCTCAGTGGGAACTGTGCAAAATTTTCCCTAAGTGGCCACTCCACAAATGTTTCCCTTAGTGAGGGTTGAGCAGAAATTTCCCTCAATCCAGCCTATGTTGTGCACTATGTAGTCTCGGTGATCAAGGTCTCTGATCCAGATTTAAACAAGAACACAAAAAATTACAGACATAACCATACATATAGAGATGCAATAGAAATAATTCTTCATTTCATTACTATAAAATACTAAAATATGCTTAGAAACAGAAATGGAAATAAACTAGCTAGGGTGATGATAGCTTATGTCTAAGAAGAGATGTGGTGGCTACATGCCTCTGAACTATGTTACAATGAGGCTCGAAGGCTTATTTATTTTTAAGAAACATCGGAAAACCCTAAACATCCAAAAACCTAACCCTAGAAGATGAAACACCAAACTATGGGCCCTGTTTGGGTAAATTGGTACATCAACTTTCCGGGGTCGTAACTTTGGCATATGATCTTCATTTGACACATGCAATATCTTGTTAGAAATATCTATCTGAGAACTATAACTTTGGGAAGAGAAACATCAGACCATGGTCCCATGTTGCTCCCAGACTTCCCAAAAAATGTCATTTAGGGCCTCAAAATATCTCCAGAAGTTCAGGACCCGAAAAACTGCTAAAAATATTAAACTGTGCTACAATTAAGGAAACTAAAAAGTTGAAAGAAACAATGGTGGGAGTCTAAGTGGACTTGGCAGGTGGCCACCAATATCCACCTGGATCATCCCTCCCCCCTTATGAAGCAATGGTCCCCATTGCGTTGAGTTCCTCCATGAGATGAGGAAACTTTTGCTGAACTTGGTCCCTAGTGAGCCACTTGCCCTGGTGAAGGCGTTAGTCTGCTTCAACAACTTGATGCAGTTGGATAATCTGTTGGTGAGTGTGCTTGATATACGTGTCCATGATCTGCTCAGTTTCAGGTTGTTCCATGCAATATGGATTTAACTCTATGGGTGTGAGTTTTTCTACAATGTCGGATGTGTCTAGTAATGGTGGAAAGTATGGCTAAAGGTGGTCCACATGAAACACTGGGTGCAAGCCAAGGAATAGGGGAATGTTGAGCTCAAATGGATTGTCTCCCATAGCCTTGGCAATGGTGTAAGGACCATATCAGAGTGGTTTGAGTTTCTGATAGGCTTTGGTAAGGCATTCCTTTTGCAAATGCAACCAGATGTCGCCCACTTGAAATTTGTGTGGCACCCAATGTTGATCATGTCGTTGCTTGTACTTGGCATTTGATTTCTCCAGAATGTTGTGGACTCTTCATTCATGGAATTCTCCCATTCTTAGTGTGTGACAACTTCTTCAAAGGTGGATGGCTCTACCTCTATCAATTTCGTATATAGACCGCATATCTAGAATATCACTTGGGCTTCTTACTTTCCCTGAATGTGCCTTGAACTACTCCATGAGCTTTTGCATCAAGAAGTGTAGAATTCAACCAGTTAGGTCCTTTTCTAGTTTCAAGGATTACCACCAGTTGTATAGGTTCATAGGGACCTTCATTATCATGATTCGATTCTTCTTCCTCCATAGTAACTTCTTATTCAAATACCAGAAGTTCTTCATCATCAGAGTCCATAGGGAGATCCTTTCATTTCTTGAGTGCAATACTTTCATCAAATATCACATCTCGACTAGCTTCTATTTGGTGTCTTTCCTTTATGTAGATCCTATAGGTCTTAGAAGAGTTATTGTAGCCAACAAATGTTCCCAACTTCTTTCTCTTATAGAGATATATGAATATAGACAGGACAACAAAAAATTCGGAGATGATCCACAATTGGTTTCTTCCCGGTGAATACTTCTTCATGAGTCATGTTATCTAATGACCTATGGGGACTTTGATTTTGCATGTATACATTTGTCTTAGTAGCTTCTCCCCATAGAAATTTCGGTAAATCTTGATCATGTAGCATAGCTTTTATACTTTCTTCAATGGATCAATTCTTTGGTTTTGCAACTCCATTTTGTTCAACACTATCAACTCCCTCTTAATCCGAGACTCCTTACAGAAGGTTATAAATTCTTTTGAAATATATTCTCCTCCATTATCATACGGCAAATATGTTGGGTGTGCTCAATGAAGCTATTTTCCTTATATGTTTCGGACTGGACATGAGCCGAATCTACGTGAGTAGCTGCAAATGGCATGGCCACATCAATGGAACATAGTGGTTGGAATCCCAAGCCCACCTAAAAATGGTTGTGGCCAATTGAGCTATGGAGAGCATGGTTGTAGCTGTGATAAACATAGGGGAGGCTCTCATCCAATGTGTGTGGATGCTTGGAGTTGTACATGCGAAGAATGTGTATGATCATCCTGTTTACAACCTCAGTTTGGCCATCAGTTTGAGGATGGAAAGCTATGGACTTGGTGAGTTTGGTGTCTAGCATCGACCAAAAACTGGACCAAAATGTACTGAGGAACCTGTTGTCCTGATATGATATGATAGATTGTGGGATCCCAAAGTGTACCCACACTCATTCAAAGAAGAGTTTAGCAGTGGCTTCTGCCGTGATATTCTTCTTGCAAGCCACCATAATGGCCATCTTCGAGAACATATGGATGACCACAAAAACAGAGTTGTTTCCATGCTTAGTAGAAGGAAGGCCCGACATGTAATCCATGGAGATGGATTTCCAAGGTCGACTAGGGGTACGCAGCGGGGTATAGAGGCCTTGCTTCTTGATGGTTGGTTTGGCAATGGTGTAGGCAATGCATTATCTAACGTACTTCCCGACATCTTGTCGAAGATTCGGCCAATAGAAATAAATCTGTAGTACTGCAACCATTTTCTTAACCCCGAAATGCCCAACAGCCCGACTATAATGTGCTTCCCAAATCATCTTCGCACGCTCGCTTGAAGGAACACAAAGGTGACCCAGGTGGAATAACAGGGCATCTTGGAGGTGAAAATTTGGAACATGCTAACCCTCCAAGAGTGTTTGGTATGTGTGGCCGAATTCTGGGTCGCTTTTGTAGAGAAGTGGCCAATCAGAAGTCTTGCGCCCACAAGAGTTGAGCATAGTGGTTAATGCCATGACCGATGGTAGACTGAAGCAATATGCAACACTATTGGTGCTGCCCTTCTTATACTAGATATTCAAATGGAGCTATTGCAGGTATGTGGACCACTTCTGATGGCGATCATTCTGCAATTTCCCTTGGGTCTATATGAACTATGGGGGTCAGTGGTCTATGTGGATGACCATTTCCTTCCCCAAAATGTAATGATTCCATTGTCGGTAGGCTTGCATAATGGAATACATCTCTTTGTCATAAGTGGGATACTTTCGGACTTTGTCTGAAAGCGTCTCACTGTGATATGCCACTAGATGCCCATGTTGAGTAAGGACTACCCCAATAGCATAGTCAGAGGCATTTGTCTTGACCTCAAATGGTTGTTGCAAGTCTGGTAATGTGAGCACTGGTGCTGAGCAGAGGTGATATTTCAACTCTGTGAATGCATTCTGTTGAGATTCAGACAAAAGGAATTTTTCTTCCACTCCTCCCTTGGTGACTTGAATAAAGGGCCAAGTGATATGAGAAAATCTCAACACGAACCTGCGATAGAGGTTGGCAAGACCTAGAAAACTGCAGAGCTCTGTCATAGTGGTTGGAGATGGCCAGTCTCGAATGACTCAGATCTTGGCTGGATCCACATGCACCCCCCGTTCATTAATAATGTATCCTAGATACTGAACCTGGGTCATGCAAAAAGTGCATTTCTCCAAATTGGCACATAACTTGTGTTGTTGCAGTGTTTGGAGAACCTGTCAGATGTGGTGGAGGTGCTCTTCCCAACTCTGGCTGAAGATCAGGATGTCATCCAAGTATACCACTACAAATGAGTTGGTGAATGGCCGCAAGATGTCATCCATTACCCTTATGAAGGTTGCAATATCATTCATCAATCTGAAAGGCATAACCAACCATTCGAAAAGGCCCTCCTTGGCTTTGAAGACAGTATTCCACACATCGAACTGTTTGATTAGTACCTGGTGATATCCTAACTTCAAATCGATCTTGTTGAAATATTTCCCCCCCTTCAGTTGGTCCAGGAGGTCATCAATCTGTGGGATCGGGTACCTATTATGGACATTGATCTTATCCAGTGGCTGATAGTCAATACAGAATCTCCAAGTCCCATCCTTCTTCTGTATCAACACGATCGGGCTCCCACGGGGTGATGAAATTGGAAAGATGTGACCTTTCTACAACAGCTCCTGAATCTACTTCTTGATTTCATCATTCTCTAGAATGGAGCACTGATAGATTGGTCCATTGGGCAGTGGCGCACCTAGGGTCAGATCAATGGAGTGCTTGACTTGACAATGTAGAGGAACCCCTACAGGGGAGGTGAAGATTTCCTCATACTCCTCTCCAAACTTGTCCATCTGTAGTTGTCATGCAAATGGGCCCTGTCTAGAGGTCATGGCCACCGTCTTCTTCTTTCCTTGAGGGCGTATCATTAGGAAAACAAATTTCCCGGTTTTGGAAATGAGCTTACTGCATTGTTTTTCAATAACCAAATAGATGACGGTAGGCAGTACTACCTAAGGTATCTTGTACAACTTATTTCCCAAAGTAACAGTAACAGCATGGGGCCTTGACTCATACACAACATTTCACTTCCACAAGTATGGTTGTCCTAATAATACATCACAAACATCAAGGGGCGCAATGTCACACAACATTTCATCCGTGAAGGGCTTGATGTTGTATGGAAGGTAACACTGCTGAGTCACATGAAGATCCCGTCCATGGTGAAGCCACCTGATGGTGTATGGTTGTGGATTTGCTATGGTTGGTAAGCCCAACCACTTCATGACCTCTACCAAAATGAGGTTCTTTTGGCTCCCACTATTAACAATGAACTGTAGCGGGGAGCTCTTTACCCACATCTGGGAGTGGAAGAGACGCTCCTCCTCCTCTGGATATTCGAGTTCCTCCTTCTAGATCTTCGTGGTGGCAATGGTGGAGTTGGGCTCTGCATCGATAATTTGCTTCCCTTTGTCATTCCCCTTGTCAGGTTTTGACTCAGAGTTGGAACATGCATCTAATTCTGAAACCTTTAGCGTGGCCACCAGTGACTACCTGGCCCAACACTTACTTGTGTTGTGAATGGAGCTCTTATGGAACTCACACCACTTTCCCATTTCCTTTTTTGGCTTCACGATACTGTTCTTTGCATGTAGCTTTGGCGGGTTGTCTTTGATTGCCCCACCTTGGACTTTTCCTTTGTTCTGTGGTTTGGGGGAACCTTTCCCTTGCTTCGGATTTGCAGATCCAAATTCTTGCTTTTTCTGTTTAAACATTTTCTTGATCTTGACGACATATTGGTATGTCGTTCCGAGCGAGGAGATGTTCAAAAATTCTATTTCTTCCTAGGTGTACCTATGCAAGTATCTGGGGTACTTGAGTACCAAATTCTACTCTAAATCCTTGATACCCAACTATGTGCGAAGGGTATGGAAAATATTGGTAAACTCAGGCATGTTGTGGTCACTTACCTGCCGCTGCGTGGTCCATTTTATGTATTGATTCTCATAGCTTTTGACAGGGTAGTACTACTCCTTAATGGTAGTTCAAAATGAATTCCAAGTGGATGCGTGATATGGATCTTGGAGGCCCCCAAGATGTAAAAGATTGAAATGGGTCTTGTGGGGGAGGCCCCCAAGATCTAAGGAATTGCAATACTAAAAAGAAAATGACAGAACACACAGTAAATAAAACCATAAAGATATTTTTTATTAAAACCGATAATAATTATAAAGGCTACATTATGGCAAACAATCTCCTTTTACAAAATGTGACTTGTTACTTATAGTATTTTTTACTTACAATACCACAGGTCAATTCCATGGGTGAATAAATACCATTGGTGGATGTCACAATACCATGGGAAAATACCATGGGTGAATGAATACCATGGGTGGATAAATACCATGGGTGGATGAGTACCATGGGTTGATGCCATTTTCTATTTGGATTATTCCTCCCTCCTTAAGAAGCAATGGTCCCCATTGCGTGAAGTTCCCTCCTGCAAAGCCTTTGTTGAATATGAAGAGCCACTAAAGAGAAGGGTTTTATGTGGTTAACCCATAACCATGATGAATGAAGATCCAAGGATAGAGATACCCTGTAATGCTTGTGACCAACTATGACACTGACAATGTGCGGCCTAGCAAATGGACTTCTATGAAGTGTGGATTTGTGGATGACCCATAACCATGATGAACGAATATTTGAGGATAGAGATACCCTGTAATGCTTGTGACCAACTGTGATACTGACAATGTGCGGCCTAGCAAATGGACTTCGATGAAGTGTGGGTTTGTGGATGACCCATAACCATGACAAATGAAGATCTGAGGATAGAGATACCCTATAATTCTTGTGACCAACTATGATACTAACAGTGTACGACCTAGCAAATGGACTTCAATGACAAGGAGTTTGTGCGGTTGACTCATAACCATGATGTTGGTTGTTGATGAAGTAGCAGGTGCCTACATAGCCTAGGGTGGGAGGGCATGTCTCCAAAGAACCCAAGCCATACTCTGCTACGTTCAAACTAATGAATGTGAAGTAGGTTCCTACTAAAGTGGGGTGGGAAAGAACGTATCCAAAGGGAACCCGCTCCAAATGCTACTCCAGAATTAAATTGGACATAACTCAGTTAATATAACTCAGAATATTTATTATAACCTTTTTTTGGAAACAAAAGGACCATCTTGCATCTTCTCATGTGTTGGAAATCCTTCTCTGGACACTCTAGAATTTTAAATTTTCTCTGCAACTTTTCCGCTGTCACAAAAGTTCTGAAAAATAGTTGATTTTAAATCAATGATATGTGCCACATCTGAACTCTGATTCGGCACATTTTTCTTTTGAGATTGAGATATTTTTCAAGAGAAGCTCAGATATACAATCCATTTTCTAAAATTATGCACCAAAATTAAAAAAATATAGGATATCCGCCATCTAAGAATTGTCGTTAGAAACATTTCTGCAACATAACTGATTTTAAATGAGCGATATCTCCCTCATCTGGACTCCAATTTGGCCGATTTTTTTTTTTTGAATTTGGGTATTTTTTTGTAAGGAATCTAGATCTATTATTGGGTTTTGTAAATTTTGAACCAAAATTTTCATATCTGATCTGAAAATTTGCCGCCCAAAAACATTCCTGCAAAAAAATGAAAAAAGAAATATGCTTCCTACTTGGCCCAAGAAAATGCTTTGTGGAGGATGTAGCACATGCCTGAATTTTATTGAATATTGCTGTAAAATTTGAAAATGAAATATGCATCAAACCCTCAATCCCATGGAATCATAACCTGTGTCGATACCACTGATCTAGATTTTGGGGGAGAGGCACCCCAACATCTGAAAAATTGAAATGCCAAAATAAAAAAAGGAGAATGCCCAATAAACAAAACCACAAAGATTTTTTTTATTAAAATGGAGAATAACTGTAAGAGCTACATTGTGGCAGAAAAACTGTCCTTCTACAAAATGTGACTTGTTACTTATAGTATTTTTCAGTTACAATACCATAGGTCAATTCCATGGGTGAATGAATACCATTGGTGGATGTCAATACCATGGGAAAATACCATGGGTGAATGAATACCATGGGTGGATGTCACTTACAATATCATGGGTGGATAAATACCATGGGTGGATGAATAACATGGGTTGATGCCATTTTCTATTCGGATCAGTGCAACTGAAAACAGTGAGGCCGTACTTTCATCCTTCTACTCATAGTAGGTTTCCCACTAGTCCTTGACATGGGGGTGGCTTTGAGAAGAGTGAAACTAATATTTTCCTCACTGGAAAGATCATGAAAAGAAAAATACCCTTCTAGTAGATTTAACCATTTATCTATGGCCTCTGCATCTATATGACCCTCAAATATGGGAATGTCAAAGTTAACTTGTACCTTAAAGGGTGTGACGCTTCCAGAGTAGCTGTTGGAAGTAGATGTGTCGCCCCTAGGTAGCCACTGAAGGATCTGGGCAAAGTTGTCCATCATTATGTTCCCTTGTCGCTCGAGGGCCTCTTTAAGCAAGATTTTGATAGGATCTCCTGTTGCCTCATCTTTCTTTTCGTCTGCCATGGGAGACCGTTGGGATTTGTGAGGCTAGTCTTGCAAAGGTTTTAGAAGTTCAAGCCCTAACTCCTTATATCTCGATCTTGATGGGGACATGCAGAGAAAGACAGAGAAAGAACAGACTACTTTGATACCACTGATCCAGATTTAAACAAGAATGCAAAAAATTATAGATATAACCATACATATAGAGATCCAACAGAAATAATGCTTCATCTCATTATTGTAAAATACTGAAATATGCTTAGAAACAGAAATGGAAATAAATTAGCTAGGGCGATGGTAGCTTATCTCTGAGAAGAGATGTGGAAGTTACATGCCTTTGAACTATGTTACAATGAGGCTCAAAGGTCTATTTATTGTTGAGAAATAATGGAAAACCCTAAACATCCAAAAACCTAACCCTAGAAGATGAAATGCCAAATTGTGGGCCCTGTTTGGGAAAATTCGTACATCAACTTCCTAGGGTAGTAACTTTGGCATATGATCTTTGTTTGACATGCACAATATCTCGTTAGAAAGATCTATTTGAGAAATATAACTTTGGGAAGACAAACATTGGTCAATGGACCCATTTTGCTCCCAATTTTCCCAAAAAACGTTGTTTAGGGCCTCAAAACGGCTCCGAAAGTTTAGGAACCAAAAAAGTACTAAAAATAGTAAATTGTGCTACAATTAAGGAAACTGAAAAGCTAAAAGAAAAAATGTTGGGGGTCCAAGTGGACTTGGTGGGTGGCCACCAATATCCACCTGGATTAGTCTCCCCTTGTCTGATGGAACTGCACAATGCGCAGTCACTGAGCCTTTTTTCGTAGCCTATGACTTGTCTCGGGCTCAGTTCATGGATAATAATGCATCATATTAGGCTAGGGGGTTTTCAAATTGATTTCATCTCGTCATGAGTGAATTGAAGGAACAAGTACACTATCAAGTCATGGGAATATGCTGAAGAAGGAAATGGAGTAGGGAAGCATGCCTATATACTCTCTTGCAGGTGAACTCTCAAGTGGATCTATCAAGGGGAAGAAAAGGGAAACAAGTTTGCAACTACCATCCAAGACTTAAGATAATTGAAGACTCTACATTACCAAGCCATGTGGAGGAGAAGACAAAGCATGTACAAGAAGACATCTAGCACATAGTACCAATAGTGACCAGACATTGCCACATCATAAAGCAGTACATGTCAGCAGTGTCATGTCATGAGTAGTCATATTACACATAACTATTTTGGACCATGTGTATTTTATCCAAATGTATTAATAAGTGGAAGTCCAAAGGGCACACGTGGATACGAAGAGTCATGTAAGTTGAAAAGTCATAGGAAGTTGAAAAATCATGAGGGTAGTCAAAGAGTCACAAGGGGGAAGCATCACCCCTTGGTTATATATACCCCCTTATTGTATGAGTATAGGACATTTTCACCTTGGCTCCTCCTGCAAAGCATTAGAGAGATCAGCTAGCTCTTTGAGGAGAAGGTAGTGGCTTTGATGTCCCACTACTGGGGCTAGTGATGTACATTTTAAACACGTGTTTTGGAACTTTATATTAATAAAAAAAATCCTTTTAAGGCTAACACGTTTTTCATACATGGACTATGAATGTTTGTAAGACTATTCTATGGAAATTTGTATTTCATATTTTCTTTCACATGTACTAAGATAGTTGAACTATTTCAGTGATTTTAGTTGTTACCTTATTGAGAATGTGTTGTAATGGTTGTTATTTTTGTCCCATTCTTGTTGACTATTTCGTGGGATACTAGACAGACCTTTCCTTGTTTGTTGGTTGTAACAACCATCGCACCTGTTGTGGACTATTCTGTTGGATGTTAGATAGAGAATTTTTCTTCATGTGTGTCTCTTCCTGGGTGGTATTATTACCTCTCACTTAGAGGCTCAATTTTCTTTCCCCTTTGTAGTAGAGGAACCTTGACATAGTTGCAATTGCACACTCACCAGGCACACGTCCCTTGCTTTTTGAATACACCATTGCATCACTCTCATGTGCTGATAGCTAGAGCCAAGGAAAATATTTAAGGATTTGGCAACTGAGCCTTTATACTGAATGGAACTCCTACACCAAATGGTGTGAGGTCTGATTGGAACTTCATATTGGGGAGATCCCCTTGGTTGAAGGATTTCTAGCACCGTCAACAAAATGGTGCTAGAAGGAGGGCCAGATGACAGGTTGTGCCCATTAAGTTTGATTTGAATCTTTTATTTAGAATGGCTCTTCCCTAAATCATAATCCTTGGATGTTTTTCTAAAGAGATTAATTGTACAATCCCTACAGAAGTTATTCATAAACTATTCAAATTTAAGTTTGATGGTGAGGGTGAATCAATCTTTCATGAACATCTATTTCAAGTTTCCAGTCTTTGTATTTCTAACAAAATACATTGCAAATATGTCATGGATAGATTGCTCACCCTCACATTCGAAGGTCATGTTAATAGATGGTGTCATACACTACCCATTGCTTCTATCCATTCACTCGAACAACTTGCCAAGAAGCTTCATAAAGCATTCAATAAGTATAACTACCAAGATGTATGTGGAAGAATCAATCTTTTAAGAATGAATCTTGATGAATCATTTGAGGATTTTTCTAATCAATTCCTTCATCTTTGTTATGGAATTCCTGAAAAACACTTGAACTGGGATTTCATGAAAAGAGAGTTTGAGCACTTGGTTCTTGTCTCTTCATATGGTGAGCCTCAACCCCCTAATTTTTCCGCTCCCCCTCTTGTGCATTATGAGACACCTCAAATTTCATAGGAGGAGATTACTACCCATTTTTTCTTTTTCCTCCTCCCTTTCTCATCCGAATGCAAGTGCCTCCTCGTGGTGGTTGTAAAACTGGGAAATATTCAAATCAAATCTCTAGTCCATCTTCTTATTCTTCTTCCACTTTTCATGATTTAGATTTAATGGAGGAAATTCTGGAATGGCTCATGTAGCCTACAGTGAAGGTCACTCCTCCATTCCGTAAGATGATGTCACTATTCACAACTCAAACCTCAAAGCTAATCTTGATTTATGTTATCCTCTATCATCTACATATCATGACTCTTTGTATCATGACCCGTTTGATCAATTTGCTCCACCAGCTAGTTCTTCACATTCTCTTGATTCTCAAGTTGCTGGCTCAAATTACAATTAGGTAAAAATCAATCACATTATGCAGGTAGAGGAGAAGAAAGGTGAAGATGCTTTCAATCTTTCCTATCTTTTTCAGAATATTCCATGTGAAAATAACAAGTTTCCACTCTTGGATGATTCTCAATTGGCTAATCTTGGTAAACAATCCAATCCAATCAAGTCTTTCAGTCAACCCCTAGCCTTGGGTAGTAATCATTCTAATGACGATGAATTTATTGTTGTATGTCGTGATTAATGCCCAAGCCCATCACATGATCTTTCAGTTTCTCATGAAGATTTTAATTTAGATCTAGAATCTAGTTTTGTCAAAGAAGATGTTCATATCGAAACTTCCTCTTCACCTCACTATCCCTTGTGTCCTTCCATTTGCAATGCATCTACTTGCGACGAAGATACTCAATGCTCTTATGTTTCTTCATCTAATGAGTCATCACCTCGATTGGCATAAGGCAGTGAGGGTATCCATGATGATTGAAAATAGTAAAATCATAGAGAACCCTTCACACCTCTCATCATCTCTTCTCTTACATGAGGAAAACTCTTCAAATCATCTTTCTCATGAGATCTCATTAATTCATTTATCTTTGAATTTGTGATCAGAAGAGTCTTCTAACTTGAGCAATCTAGTAGTTGAAGCTGAAAAATTTGGCAAAATTTGTGATAGAGATGGTTGTTATTTGATGAGTAGTAGTCTTACTGAAACAGGAAATAGACTATATCCTCAATACATGCATGATCTGGTCCAAGCTTCAAAATGCGATTCTACAATCCTAGGAAATTTTAGGACTTGCCAAGGAGTCGAGGCACTTTAATTACATTGATGGTTATGTTAGGATCTCGTGACTCTGGTAAGCCCCCAAAAGTAAGTCAGATCTACTTTCTCTTGCACAATTCATCTCTCTGCATGGTTTCAATTGATGTAAATTTCCTTATGAAAAATGTTTGGTATTTCGAGTGTGACCTTTCAAATTTTCAAGATTTTACTTCTGACTAAATTCAAGAATCTGTTACAATTCATTCATCTTCATTAAAATCTCTCACATCAAACTCAGGTTGGGAATGTGCATCTCTCATAGAGTTAATGAATTTTGAAGTTGATCATTCCATGGACTATCTTTTCCTGAAGTAATCATACTTATTGAATTTATCCCTTAGTGGTCAGCTCCAAGGTCTTCTTATGAATTTGATGTTGCAAATATGTCCTCTAGTCGTACCATATATCCTCTTGAGTGATAATGAATGCACAAGTTGTCTCATGAATCAAGTTCCTCTTTGTTCACCATGTCCCAATTGGCCTCATGTATTTTTGTTCATGGCATCCTTTTTCAACTCTTTTGATGACTATGATGCTTGTAAAATTTGTCACCAGTTGCAGGAAAATGGTCTGTCAGATTTGTCTCACAAGGAACTTAGCTCAATTGTTTAGTAAATTATAGAAAAATCAACAGCTTAAGTAAAAAACAAAATGAAATAAAATATAAAAATTAAAAAAGACTAGAAACATGCACATCGACCCCCATGACAAGTTGGATGTTAGGTTCATACAGGGAACAAAAAAAAAATCCACTCCTTAAAAAAAAAATGATTTATTTTTTCATTTGTCCCCGATTCCTTGTCAGTCTAGGGACTAATTTTGAGAATCAACCCCCTACGTACAAGAGGGTTGATTTTGAGAATCTACCCCCTACCTGCTAAGGGCCAATTCAAAGAATTGGCTCCTTGCATGCCAAGGGGATGATTCTCAGAATCAACCCCTTGCTGGCTAGGGGGCATTGTGCCTTAGTGATGTGTCGAGGCTATGCCTGTGGGTGGGTGGGCCCAGCCGTGGGCATGCCAACGCATGGAAAAATGAACCTTTGGCCTACTAGGGGGCCAATTCCTAGAATCACCCCCTGGCCTACCAGGGGCCGATTTTGGGAATCAACCCCTTGGCCTCCCGGGGACGATTCCCAAAATTGGACCCTGGCTTGCCAGGGGATCGATTCTCATAATCACCTTGTTGGCCTACCAGGGGCCAATTCTAGGAATTAGCCCCCTAATAGACCAAGGGGCCATTCTTCGTTTTTCCCAGGGCAAGCACACCCACGGTCAGTGCGCTCACTGATGGCACCCAACTCCACAGCGCAACCTACTAGGGTGGGTGTCGCCTACGGGCGTGCCTGGCTGTGAGCATTCTTGCTAGTGGCATCCACCCTCACAGCCCAACCCACCTAGGGTGATGGTTGATTTTCATAATCGACCATCACCACTGGGCAAGTTGAGCCACAAGGGTGGGTGTCATTAATAGGCATGCCCGCCTATGATATGGTGGCATGCAGGACGCTACCATGCCATGGGTGGGCACGTCCACGACTGAGTGTGTCTGCCCATATCCATAGGCTTATTGGCAAGCGCGCACAGCCATGGGAGTGCCAGCTCACAGCACCATGACGTGGTACACATTGTCGTGTCATGGGAAGACACACCTACCTACAAGCCTAAGCCTATGGGCAGACACACCTGACGTGGGCATGCCTTCCTGGGGCAGAGCAACCCCCTGGTAGGTGAGGGGTATGATTCCGAGAATCGATCCTAGCCTACCAGGGGGCCGCTTTGCTTCAGGTAGACATGCCCATAACTAGGAAGCCCACGACTGGGCCCACCATGCCCCCTGTTGACATAGTGGCCTCCTGCTTGCCAGGGGGCTCTCAAGTAAGCCTAGATCTTGTCAATTTTTAATTTCTAAAAGGAATCTAATTTTTGTTAATTAAAAGTTAATTTTTTTTTACTGGAATGTGTTTTTTGTCTGGTATTTTGCCTGAAGATAACAACCCAACTAACACATGAGTACTAGTAAACCTATGGGAGTTTAAGACCTGTGCTCAACAAAAGGGAAACTAACCTTTCAAATATGATAATATTATGTTGAATGTGTTGTCAATAACAATGTAGCTGCTCCACAAAATTGCTCTAGGTCTTTTAATTGACCTCGAAAAGCCTTGATGTGATGTGAGGAATAGAGATAATGAAATTTATGATATAGCGGAAATTATGGAATTGTTTTACTGCATGGTGAATGTGGTATTAATTTTTTTTATAAAATCTTAACATATAAATCATGTTATGGCAATATAATAATTTATGATATAGCGGAAATTAAGAAATTGTTTTACCACATGGTGAATGTCGTATTAATTTTTATTTTATAAAGACTTAACATATAAATCGTGTTATGGTGATATAGTAATTTATTTTAAATGTGTGATAGAATATATAATAAAAATAAAAAATAAAATAAACAAATCAATTGTCTAGTAAATGCTATATAGTTTAAGTAAAATATTAATTAAGGTAAAGTATTTAGTTTAAAATTTTAATTTAAAGCTTCAGTTTAAAATACTAATTTCATGAGAAAATTTTAGTTAAAATTTTTCAATAAATTGTAGAAGAAAATTTTGGAGGGAAATACATGAAGCGAATTTTTTCGAGGGAACATTTTTGGCTAAAAATTTTAGAGGCAAAATTTGTAGGGAAATTTTTATTCTTTAAGCTATATATTATCATTAGGAGAAAGTGATTTTGTATCATTCAACCTCTTTAGTTTGAAAGCCATGGATTCTTATGATAGTGAAGTTTTGCTTTGTGAAGCATCGACATCTTCGTTGTGTAACAACTCTATTGATATTGATGAGTATAATGAAAATTCTTTCGCTATGAATAAAGAGTCAAATCTTCCACTTAGTCCTAATCCTAAGGACTAAGAGAGAAGCACTTATGAATGGGAGGATGAATAATTTCAAATAAATAAAGAGTCACGATTTCCACTTAATCCTAATCCTATGGATTATGAGAGCAACAATGACGAAGAGCACGATGAAGAATTTCAAGTAAATAAAGAGTCACGGTTTCCACCTGGTCCTAATCCTATGGACTATGAGAGCAATAGGGATGAAAAGCATGATGAAGAATTTCAAATAAATAGAGAGTCATGGTTTCCACTTAGCCTTATCTTATGGAATATGAGAGCAGTAATGATGAAGGTCAGGATGAAGAATTTCAAATAAATCAAGAGTCACATTTTCCACTTAGTCCTATTCTATGGACTATGAGAGCAACATTGATGAAGGCTAGGCTGAGGAATATCCAATAAATCAAGAGTCACGGTTTCCACTTCGTCCTAATCCTGTGGACTATAAGAGTAGCAATGATGAAGGCTAGGATGAAGAATTTTGAATAAATCGAGAGTCACATTTTCCACTTAGTCCTAGTCCTAAAAACTATGAGAGCAGCAGTGATGAAGGTCAAGACGAATAATTTCCAAAAAATCGAGATTCACATTTTCCACTTAGTCCTAATCCTAAGGACTATGAGAGAAGTAGTGACGAAGGGAAAGATGATGAATTTCCAATAAATAGAGAGTCACATTTTCCACCTAGTCCTAATCCTAAGTACTATGAGAGTAGTAGTGACGAAGGGCAGGATGGAGCAATTAGTCCTAATCCTAAGGACCATGAGAGAAGCAGTAACAAAGGGTAGGATGAAGAATTTCCAGTAAGTAAAGAGTCACATTTTCCACATGGTCCTAATCCTATGGACTATGAGATAAACACTGACAATGTACATGATGAAGAATATCCAATAAACATCGAGTCAAATTTTCGATTTAGTCATAATTCTAAGGACTACGAGGGTAGCACTAACGAGGGGAAAGATGAAGACTATCCTCCAAGTCAGTATTTCAAAAGCACAAATGACCATAGTGAGGATAATATTCCTCCTAATTATGATGAAAATGCTTATACAGATGATGATTCAACGATGGAGACGTTTCCAGCAAATACTGTATCGGGGAGTAGGAGCAATCCTTTTTGTATCAATCCAATATGTTCTAGTTATACAAGGGGTAAAGCATGATATCTCACAAGAATAATTTCTATCAGTGCTCTCATTTCAAGTGAATGTTGTCAAAAGGATTGCTTGAAACATATGGATTTCTTGTTTGCATTGGAGAAAAGGAAGAGATATTTGGCAATGAATAAAAGCATGAAAAATTCATATTTAGTGGGGTGCATGCAATCTACATTGTCAACTTATGATTATCATATTGTGTCTCTATTTATCTATAGAAAGGCTTTCAAAAAATTTCATTCAATGGGTAATTTATGTCTGTCAAGAATCCAAGAAAATTTGGAAAAGTATCCCACATTTTATTCAAAAGTACATCATAAATGAAAATTTGGGGCATTATCAAATACTGCAATGTCATGGATGAAAGAATTATTTTCAAAGCATGGAGTGTGTATGCCAAATAGAGAGATAATACATATTCAAGATAATTTCTCAACATGAGAAATTTACAACTTATACAACGAATATGCAAAAGGTGTTGAAGGAAATGGTCGATTTATTACATATCAATATTTTGTGAAGATATGGAAGAAAGAATTCAACAATGTCTGTATTCCTAAGAAGACAAGGATGGGGTTTTGCAATACATGTGCTTCTCTTAAATCAAAAAGGGATAAATGTGAAGGGGAAAAAAGGTAAGCATTCATAACATTAATTTTTAAAATTGTATAGTCATCAACTATGAAAGCATATTTATTAATGACTTTCTTTTATGTTGTGTAGATTCCATTGTCAAAGCGCTTCAAGAGCATTGTGAACAATAAACAAATGAAAGGAAAAAGATGTACAAGCATCAAAAGAAGTGTTATGATAATCCAAATAAATATTTGGATTTGATAATTGATGGAATGGGCTAGAAGAAGACACTTCTACCACATTTTCTTTGCACACCCAAAAATTTATAGGAGGAAAATTTTATTCAGTATCACTTGTTAGTTGTATGGTCTTCAATGGGAAAACGTTGCCAAGGGTATACTTCACAGCTCCAAATATTCATAATGATGAAAGTATGACAATAACCATAATTCATGACATGCTTTCTCATTGATTTGGTAATCTTCCTAAAGTTTTGTATCTACAATTGGACAACACTTGTCATGAAAACAAAAATCAAATTGTTTTTGGATATCTAAACATGTGTGTTGAATTGAGAATTTTTCAGAAGGTAAAGGCTGGTTTCCTTCTTATTGGGCACACACATGACCATATTGATCAGATTTTTAGTCATTTTTCAATCACATTGAGGAGGAAGGATGTTGGGAGCTTGCCATGATTAATTGAACGTATTAAGAAATCATACATGCTAGAGCCTATTTTTGATGTGTTGGAATACATTTTTGACATGTGACGGTTTATTCTGGGATCACATGGTGAGGAGAAATGCATTGAACAAATTAATGATATTAGCTTCCAACATCAATTTTGTATCAAAAAAATGATGGGAAAACACTAATATGGGTCAAGAAGAATTCAACCACTGCAGAATGGGAGCCATCATCAAATTTGCATTTTTGAAGTTCATTCTAGATCATCCAATATTTGCATCAAATATATTGTTATTACAATCAGTTGCTGAAGTTCATAATGCACGCAGGAGGAATAGATATATAAATTATTCTGATTTCGAGGAAGAAATTAAAAAATGTATGAGATATAATATGATTACTTTGATATTGCTAATTCAGTTTGGTGGGAGTCTTTTGTCAATAATAAAAGTGATACCATTTCAAGAACAACAAATGAAGATGTACCTTTGAAAACTCCATTTATTTGGCCACAAAATAAGTCAAATGAACATGAGCAAAGAAATATTGTTGAACAACAACAACCTCAAGGTATTATTAATTCTTCACAGGTAGAGGAAAGAGAATGTATATTGGTTCCAGAAGATCTCGTGCACAATGTGAAGCCATGGAAGACCTTTATAGGGGTTCAGTACAGGATATTAAGGAGGGTTGCATGATTGCAGTGCTAGCAGATGGAGATGCCAATGACTATCCATTTTAGGTTGCTAAGGGCATAAAGGTCATTACAGAAAATGAAGATGTTTCAGGTGTTGAAGTACATTGGTATGTCATAAATACACACCCATTTAATGGTGTATACAAGCCATAAATGGTAGTTGATAAAGAAAATTGGTGAAAAGAGAAAAACAAAGAGTACACGTATAAATCTTCTTCACACAAACCTCTTAAAATTGGAGGATGTTGACATACCTTTTTATGACTTCAATTTAACAAAGAGAGGAACTATTCGCTTCATGACAATAGATATTTTGAAGATGTTGTTACCGAAAGAAAAAATGTTGAGATGGGAGTCTTCTGAGCCTACTCATAGATCTAGAAGAATTTTGAAACCTGAAATGGTGGGTATGCATGTGCACTTAGATGGGGCACTAGTTGATGAAAGAGAAGAATATGCAACATCTTCATCTGCATCCAGCCATTCATCTGAAGATGTGAATTCTGATGATGTGCAAGAAGATATGATTGATTTTGAATAATTGTCTAAGAAAATTTATATAACTGATGTTTGCATCATATCTTGAAATAAAATTTTGATTTCCATATGATGTTAAATGAAGTTGAGTCGTTTTTATGTTTCTTGGATTATATGTTTTAATTATGATGAGTTTTATTGTCTAGAATATCCACAATACAACAATAACTTAGAGATATAATTTATGTTTCATTCAATCTACAAGTATTGACATTTTGATTAATTTAGTCATCTAATTGATCATAATGTCATGGTTTAAATGTGTTTAAAACTTAGAGTTTTTTAATTCTATGGTTGAAAATTTTCTATTTTCTTTTTTTTAATGTTATGGTTGAAAGAAATTAGAATTTTAGCAATCTTTAGTGTCATGTTATTATATGTTTAACAACATGGATGAAAACTGATGGAATTTTAATGTGTTTTAGATCTCATTATTTTATCTTTATCGTCATTACTAAAAAATGTTGCAATTATACCTGGGAAAGAAAAATGTTATTCTACCAAAAACATTAGTGTGTTTTTTTCATTTATTTTGCACAAAAAAAATGGTTTTTTCACTAAAAAAATTGGCTTTACTACCATTTTTTAAATATGTTGAAAACTAAACCTAAAAAAACATCGTTCCAGAATACACACTTTTCGTTTTTAGGATTGTTTTTCATGTTTTTTTGTGGTTTTTTGGCTAGAGTTCCCATTTTGAGTTTATGGTTCCTGTTTCAAAGTTTATCTTGTTTTTCTCAATCGGAGATATCCCACATGCATGGGGAAAACAATGTAGTAAATATTTACTACGTGTTTTCATTGTGAAAAACACCCTCCAAATTTTTGCCTACACTTGAATTTTAGAGCTTACTGAGGATCTTGTGATTGGTCATTCCATAGTCTCTTCTTGGTTGGCTGATGCCTTGTTAAGTCATTGAGCTCTCTCTTGGATTATAAGTGGTAAAGTCACTTGTTCACACATGCTCAGACTACAACAAGTTCATCGGTGCATTATTTTATGCAAGCTTGTACATGCATACCAAATTCCATCAACACTGTGCCTGTGTGATGATCAACCCCTGTTGACAGTTAGTGCATGCTTTTATTGAAATTCTCTCACTTTTGGTTGTTATTGTACTTTTGTTTCGGTGAGTTTTCCAAACTATCACTTTTGCATGCCTTCACTTTCATGAGTGTCACTTTCATGTTTTTAACTATTGCCTTCACTTGATTTCATCTTAATTAGCTTCATTTTCATGTTATGTTGTCTCTAGCAAGTGTTGTTTTCACCATCATTCACATATCACAAGTGTCATTCACACTTTTCTCTTTGTATAGAAGATGTCGTCTTTTAGCATGGGAAGTGTCACTTATCATGAAAAGTGGAGTTTTAGCTTGTTTCAATGGGTAAATTTGGATTGGATGAGTTTGACTAGTCATGTAGACATGTTTTACACTCATTCCAAAAGTTTCACTCAGTGTCACACAGATGTCGTCACTTTCATCGCAAAGTGTGTCTTTTGTGCTGCACTTGGAGAGGTATGTTGCATTGATATCACATTGAGGAAATCATGTCGTTATTATGTTTTGAGTGATAAATTTTGTGTCATCGATTGTTACGATTGTGTGATCATGATCTAGTTTTGTCTTGGTGCACTTGAGCCTCACTGATCCCACACTTAGCCTTATCCAAAAAATTTCATTCTCGAGCAACTTGACTTCACTCAACCTTCCTAAACTACACATTGCATTGTATCAACTCTTAAACCTTGACCTTTCCTTTTGGAACTTCGCACTCTTTAGTCTTAGTGCTTAGTCCCAGTCCTCAAGCTCTAGAACCAAGCAATCCTTGCCTCCAACAAACCTTCTCTACACATTGCACAGTCTAAAGAATCAAGCCTCAGCCTTGAGCTCTTTAACTACACAATCACTTGGCCTCTCTCCCTCCACAATTGCAAATTGGGAAACTTCAATATTCAAGCCTAAAGCTTGAGTCCTTGAACCCCTCAACTATGCAATCTCCTAGCTTGTTCTCTTGTCATAACTGCGCATTGGGAAACTTCAAGCCTCAAGCTTGAGCTCTTGAGTTCCTAAACTGTACAATCACTTAGCCTAGGCCTTCGAAACTACACACTACATAGTCTCAATTCTCAAGCCTCCAACTTGAGCCCTTGAGTCCCTCAAATGTGCAGTCCCTCTGCTTAGGCCTCTAAACTTGTGCATTGAATAGTCTCAAGGCTCAAACCTCCATCCTAAGTCCTTGAGTCCCTCAACTATGCAATGCTTTGACCTTTCCCATCCTGAACTACAAATTGCTTAGTCTCAAGCCTTAGTCCCAGACCTTGAACTCTGGAATTTTGCAATCCCTAAGTTAGTCACTCAACTAGTCACCAGTTTATCCCTAACAAGTGATTTCATGAAGCATATTAGGTTAGGCGTTTATAGGACTGATGTCATCTTCTCATGGGTGGATTGCAATTGCATGTATTCTATTATGTCATGATCAGATGATGATGAAGGATATGGAGAAGGAGACCATGATAGAATACATCTAAGGAATTAAGGAGATAAGATGATCAACATAGAAGAATACGAAGAAACACTAGATTACAACAGAAGACCAAAGATCTGGACCGCATGAAAACTCCATATGATTCACAGCCCTTTAGAGGGAAGATATAAAGAAAAAATCATATCTCTCATGAAGATAAAGTATTAGATACATCTTTTATTGAAGATAAAGTAGAAAGTAGGAAAACTTGGCACTGCCACATCATCATGAAGTCCATGTCATCAATGTCATGTCATGTCTAGTCACAAGTCATTACTTTCCACATCATTTGTGGATTATGTAAATTCAATATTGGAGAAATGTAATGTAAAGTGGAAGTCCATGAGTCATCCATGTAATACGAAAATTCATGTCGGAAGTTGAAAGTTCATTGAGAAGTCAAGCAGTCATGAGGGTAGTCCAAGAGTCACAAGGGAGGTGAATGGTCACCCCATTTGTTATATATACACCCTCATTGATCATGTAAAGGAAATTTAACCTTGGCTCCTCCTACCAGGCATTGGAGAGGAAGACAGTTGCTTTGGAGGAGCCAATGATTGCTCCAATGCTACACTATTGGGGCTAGTGGCATTGACTATCTTTTTGTATCTTGTAACTTTTACTTAATTTAGAAGCTTGTTGAGCCATCATGCTTTCATGCATATGTCGTGAATATTGTAAGATTGTTCTTTGAATGTTTGTGATGCATGTTGTTTTCATATGTACTAAGGAAATTTAACTATTTCAATGGATTTGGTACTTATCTTGTTGAAGGTTTATTGTATTTTCTTGAACAATCATTTCTTCCTTTTGAACTATTTCATTATTCGATCAACGATTCATTCATATGTATATGCTCATGTGCCTTTTCTATATTCGTACTATTAATTGTCTTTAAAAGGCCCACTTCTCTCTTCCCTTTTGGTAGAAGGACCTTGAGAATTTCCACAACTAAACATTTCACAAGGCATACTCACTTACTAATTCAAAAATACTTGTGTATTACTCTCTTGTGTTGAACCTTGTAGCCAAGGAAAATCTATAAGGATACATGGAAGCCAAGTTGATACTCTAGATGGGGCTCCTACTCCAAATGGTGTGAGGTCTAATTGGGAATTCACATTGGAGGGACCCCTTTGGTTTACAGATTTCCAACACTGTCAACAAAATGGTAATAGAAGAAGGAAAAAATGACAAGCTATGCCTATTGTATGTTTTGAAACTCTTATCTAAAATTCATCATCCTCAAACCATACTCTCAGGGTGTCTTTCTAACATATCCCCTTGCAAAATTTCAATCCCTGATGAGCCTCTTCATGACCCGTCTCAACTCAAGTTTGATTGTGATGGTGATAAATACATTGGCGAGCATGCATCTATTTTCCTTAATTTCTTTGAATACTACAAAATTGATTCTGAAGATGCGGCTTGTATTATTTACTGCCTCCCACTTGAATGTCGAGTTAGTTGATCGTATGATTAACCAACTAAGAATGAATCCTAATGAATCAATAAAGGATTTTTCTAATCGATTCCTTCACCTCTATTATGAATTTCCTGAAGAAGACACAGATTAGGATTTCTTTAAACAAAAGTTCAAGCATTTGGTTCATATCTCTTTACATGGTGAATCTAAACCTCTTGATGTTTCTCCTTCCCCAACTCTTGTAATCCATGAGACACGCATAATTTCATAGAAGGATGGTTTTATTCCTTGTGTTCCTTTTCCTCCTCCTTTTCTAGTTATGAAGTAGTTGCCTCCTTACAATGGTCATAAAGTTGGGAAATATGAAAATCAAATTCCTCATCCATCTCCTCATGCTCCTTTTTCTTTTCATGATTCAAATCCATTAGAGGAAATCCCAAAATGGTTCAAGAAGCCTATGGCGAAGGATAATTTATCCATTCCTTAAGATGATATTTTTACTCAGAATTTAAATCTTGAATATGATTTGGATACTTGTCATCCTCTACCATCTCTTTCTCATGAACCCTTATCCCTCAATCTACCTAATAAATATCTTCCAAATCCAAGAAGTAAATAGGTGCAAGGTAGTCACATTTCACGAGTAGAGGATTAGGAAGGTGAATATTATTTCGATCTTTCTTCTCTATCTCAAAGTCCTCCATGTCAAGATGATGCTCTTACATTCTTTGATGATTTAATATCTTCTAGTCTCAGTAGTGGATCAAATGAAATAAATTTGTTCATATCCATAGTACTGGGCACCATTCATTCTAATGATGATGGATTTGTCAATATATGCGATGATGAATGCCCAAGTGCACCAAATGATCTTCTGATTCCTCCAGAAGATGTTGGTTTGAAAGGATTATATATGGAATCTAGTCAAATAATGTATTCTTATGGAAACTTCATCTTCACCTCACTATCCCTTGTTCTCTAATGTTTGTGATGCATCTACATGTGTTGAAGATAATCTATGCTCTTCAAGTTCTTCATCAGATGAGTTCACTTCTCATTCAACACAAGGTAGTGAAGTTCTCCATGATGAAATAGAAAATAATAATATCATTGAGTATCCTTTCCATCCCATGTTATCTCTTGTTTCTCATGAAGAAAAATATTCAAATCAACTTTCTCATGAAATTCTTTGATTCATACATCTCTAGATTTATGGTCAGAAGAGTCTTTCATCTTGAGTAATCTAGTTGTTGAAGTTGTAAAATCTGATCAAATCAATGACAAAGATGGACGTCATCTGGTTAATAGTAGTCTCATTGAAATTAGTGAAAGTAGTTATCCTCACACCAGGCATGATTTGGTTCAATCTTCAGAATGCAATTTTACAATCCTTGAAATTTCTGGGACTTGTCAGGAATTCGAGGCACTTCAAGTTTCATTTATGGTTATTTCAAGATCTTGCGACTTTGGTAAGATCCCTTAACTAAGTCAGATATAGTTTTCCTCACCAATAATTTCTCTCTTCATGGTTTCACTCAATGTAAATTCCTTATTGAAATATGTTTTTCGTTCTGGATATAATATTTTGAACTTTTAAGATTTGATTTCTAATCAGATTCAAGATTCTATTTCAGTTGATTCATTTCCATGTAAGGCTCTTGTTCTTAACTCAGCTTTGGAGTGTTTGTATGTCACAGAAGCATGGAACCGCGAAGTTGATTATTTCAAAGACTATATTTGGATGAAGGAATCATGTCTATCAAATGCATTCGAGAATAGTTGGCTCCTAGTTTTTCTCATAAATTTTATACTGATAATCATTTTCTCCATCGCATCTGAAATCCTCTTGAGTGCTAGTCAATGCATGGGTTATTTGATGAATCAAATTATTCTTCACTCTGTTTACCCTGATTGATTTCATGTGTTTTCTATGCAAGAAATCTTTTTTACTTCTTTTTACAATTATGATGCTAGTGCAGTGTGTAACCAGTTAGAATAAAAGTGTTTGCTACACTCATCACGCGAGGAATATTATTCTATTATGTAGGGAATTTGTGAATTGTTCAAATTGATTATCCTTTTTAATTATAATTGGGAATATGATGCTTTAATAATCCCATCTGATAGTGAATCTATCTCTAATGACTGTCATTCAACTTACCATTTTCCCATTATCAGACCAATGACAGTAGTTTTACATCCTTTGATCCTTATGGTGTAACATCTCACTATCTAGGTACTTGTAAAGTAGTTGAGGTACTTCTGCACTCCCTGATAGTTATGTCTGGTCCTCACTGTCTTGGCATATTAGCTAGATATGATTAGATCAATTCTCCCTCACAATATTCTCATCCTGACCATGTGCTTCTAATTGAAAATCCATATTTTCAAGGATTTTGGGATTTTCAAGAGTATTGTTTTGAATTTCACAATCCAATCTATGATTTCCTAGAAGCATCTTATTAGAATACCCTTTTTCTAATAACAAGTTTTGGTATTTTCTCACGCTTTCTAAGAAGGATGGTATAGATGAAGGTGCATTCATAAGAAGTTTTTGAGGTTTCTTTGTTTGTAATATTCATTGACAAGGTAAGATTGCAAGTTGGGTAGAACCAGTGGCTATGACATATATTTATGCTAATATTCAAGACCTTCAATTTTTTGTGCAAGTTATTCAAAATTTCATCTTTTCTATTGCACATTACTTTACATCTATTTTAATTGCCCGTATCTTTTTCAATGTGGGTCGGGAGCAGCTATAGTGGCTACAATGTAAATTTCATTATATGTGACCCCCACCATATAGATGGTTAGGTTATGAGTAGGTCTAGCTACATATTAATTTACCTACACATTCATCCTGCACTCGTTTTCTGTAGTTTGTCTTGTGTTTTCTAAATTTGGTCCTGCATCATGTTTTGGTTTAGATTCCTTTTGATTGTGCTTTGGTTTTTCTTTCTTGTTGTGTTGTGTCTTTTCTTTTATGTTCTATTAATGAGAATCTACATGAAGTTTGTCCCATTTGGGCTTGAAAAATAATGTGGAAAAACAGAAAAGGGCTTTGTGACACTGCAACACTTGGCTAACCTTCAGTCCTTCTTATTCGTCTTGGTTACACCTTTTGGTTGATGATGTTCTGATGGAAAATATGATCCTTGTGTAAGTAAATATTTGTGTCAAATCATGATATCTGTGTCTATTCCAAAAACTTGATGCCTACACCTGGTTCTTTATGTTTTAGTATTCTCCATTTTTATCTATTTGAGTAGAGAGTGATAAAGGGGGAATTTAAATGAGAAAATTAATATAAGAGGTCTTATACATACTTCTCTAAAGGAACAACCACTTATGCTCTCTATAAGTTAGGATCCCTCTTCCATCCATGAAATAAATAAGTGCTAATGCATAGTTTTATATAAAATAAATAAATAAAGGGTGAAAGAAGAGAAATGTTTTCTGCGTAGGGAGGTGAAACAAACAACTCTATCGAGGTACTATCCATCTTCGTTGGAAGTGGATCAATGTTTTTGTTATTGAAGTGACTTAGTCGAGGTATTTTCTAGGCCTACTGGCAGTAGAGAAACACTAGATATGAAAAACTATAATCTAAATATCTAAAACTCGCATGCTACAATACCCTTACCTTATCTTGAAACATGGTGATATTGTTGGTGTTATGTTTGTGTT
This sequence comes from Pinus taeda, assembly GCA_000404065.3. Classification (NCBI taxonomy): domain Eukaryota; kingdom Viridiplantae; phylum Streptophyta; class Pinopsida; order Pinales; family Pinaceae; genus Pinus; species Pinus taeda. Next base: position 186,113 of record APFE031753241.1, read on the forward strand.
CAACTGAGAAGGAGTGAAGGGGACTATGTTTATGCATAGGGTAGGTGGGGAATCTAGGGTAATCTGAATGATGAATCAATACTTCTTAAAGAACTAGACCTTGCACAAAGAGTTTACCAAGGCAGAGAATATGGAGTTCTACTAGTGTGTCACTAAGTGTTGTCACTCCGACAAACACCCTCAAAAATGTTTCCTACTGCTTGAGATTTGGAGCCTAGTGAGGATCTTACCATCGATCGTTCCATAGTCAATTCTTGGTCAATTGATGCCTTGTTAATTCATTGAGCTCCCTATTGGATTATAAGTGTCGAAGTCACCTGCTTTCACATACTCAGTTTGCCACAAGTTCATGGGAAAATTATTTTATGCAAGACTGTATAGGCATAGCAAAATCCATCAAGACTGTGCTTTTGCAATGATAAACCCCTGTCAATAGTTAGTGCATGTTTTTATTGACAGTCTCTCACTTTTGGTTCTGATTATACTTTTGTTTCGGTGAGTTTTCCAAATTGTCACTTTTGCATACCTTCACTTTCTCAAGTGTCGCTTTCATGTTTTTGACTATCTCCTTCATTTGATTTCATATTAATTAGTGTTATTTTCATCTTATCTTGGCTCTGGCATGTGTTGTTTTCACCGTCATTCGCATATCACAAGTGTCATTCACACAATTGTCATCTTTTGGCATGGGAAGTGTCACTTATCATGCAAAGTGGATTTTTGTCTTGTTTCAAGGGGTGACTTTGGTGTTGATGAGTCCTACCTGTCAAGTAGACATGTTTTACATTCATTCCCAAAGTTTTGTGCACTGTCGCACAAGTATCATAACTTTCTTCACAAAGTGTATCTTTTGTGTCACACATGAAGAGCTATGTTACATATTTGTTGCATTGAGTGCATCATGTTGTTCTTGTGTTTTGAGTGATCAATGTTGTGTTGTCGATTGTTCCAAGTGTGTAATCATGATCTAGTTTTGTCTCTTCTTACTTGAGACTCACTTATCCCACATTTAGCCTTATTTGGAAAATTTCATTCCTAGGGAACTTGAATTCACTCAACCTTCTTGAGTTATGCATTGCATGGTATCAGCCCTCAAACATTGACCTTGACTCTTGGAACTATGCACTGTGCAATCTCAGTGCTCAGTCCTAGTACTTGAGCTTTATAACTACGCAATCCTTGCCTCTAGCCAGCCTTCTCTGCGCAGTATCAAGCATCAAGCCTAATCCTTGAGCACTTGAATGACACAAATGCACAATCACTTGGCCAATCTCCCTCCAAAGCTACACATTGGAAAAATTCAATCTTCAAGCCTCAAGATTGAGGCCTTGAACTCCTCAACTGCACAATCTCCTAGCATATTCTCATGTCAAAACTACGCATTCAGAAAATTCAAGCCTCAATCTTGACCTCTTTAGTTCCTCAACTATGTAGTCACTTAGCCCAAGCCTTCAAAAATGCACACTGTGCAGTCTCAAGCCATAAGCCTCTTAAGCCCTTGAGTCTCTCAATTGTACATTCCCTCTTCCCAGGACTCCAGAATTGTGCATTATGCAGTCTTAAGGCTCAAGCCTCCAGCCTAATTTGTTGATTCCCTCAACTGTGAAATCCTTTGACCTTTGCCATCTTGAACTACGCATTTTTTAGTACCAAGCCTCATTCATGGACCTTGGCCTCTGGAATTTCACAATCCATGAGTTAGCCACTCAACTAGTCACTAGTTCTAGCCATAACAAGTGATTTCATGAAGCATCTTAGGATAGGGTTTTATCAGACTGATGTTGTCTTGTCATGAGTGGATTGCAATCATAGGTATTCTATTATGTCGTGTCAGGATGATGACGTATCAGGATGATGATGAAGGATATGGAGAAGGAGACCATGCTATAATACACCTAATGAATTTAGGAGATAAGATGATCATTAGGCAGGAAGATGAAGGAACATTGGATTACAAAAAAAGACCAATGATTAGGACTGCGTGAAGACTCCATCTGATTCAAACTCTTTGGAGGGAAGATATAAAGAACAAAACATATCTCTCATGAAGAAAAAGTATTGGGTATATTTTATTGAATACAAAGCAAGAAGAAGGACAACTTGGCACTGCCACATCATCATGAAGTCAATGTCATCAATGTCATGTCATATCCGATCACGAGTCATTATTTTCCACATCATTTATGGATTATTTAAATTCAATATTGGAGAAATGTAATGTAAAGTGGATGTCTAAGAGTCATCCATGTAATACGAAAATTCATGTTGAAAGTTGAAAAGTCATTGAGAAGTCAAATAGTCATGAGGGTAGCCCAAGATTTACAAGGAGGTGAATGGTCACCCCATTTGTTATATAAACACTCTAATTGCTCAAGTAAAGGACATTTCACCTTGGATCCTCCTACCAGACATTGGATATGAAGGTATTTTTTTTGGAGGAGCGAGTTATTGCTCAAATGCTCCACTATTTGGTCTAGTGGTGTTCTATGTCTTGATGTATCTTGGAACTTCTACTTAATTTAGAGGCTCATTGAGCCAACATGCTTTCATGCATATGTCATGAATATTGTAAGGCTTGTTGGCTTGTGGGGGCTTGACCCAGGTTCAGAGGTGATTTAGCCGAACAAGCCCAGGTAGTATGGGAGGTTGCTAGAACTAGGTTTTCATACCCTAGAGATGTCTGATGATTTTCGATGGTCCGTAGTTTGATCCTGCATGCACATCGCTACGTGCACCTATCAGTTCCTTGCAGCCTGCGATGCTGCCTTCTCATAGCCCTACTTGGGGCCTAATCTGTGTTATTACCCAATTCCTTACTGTTAACCTGATATTAGTTGATCACTTAGCTTATCTGTATGTGTCTAGTTATATTGAACAATGTTTAGCGTTCATATAAGTGCATGCGATAAAGAAAACAATATAATTAAACGTGAAATACCAGAAGAAAGATACACAAGATTTGGAATCAAACTTCTCTTTATTATTCTTCTTCCTAGGTTACAGACTTGACTCCGCCCTGTGCACTTAGTTGTAGGGGTCCGCTCACTTAGCTGCAGGGGTTTGCACACTTAGCTGCAGAATCTACTAGGCCTCTATGCACTCAGCCACAAAGCCTCTTCCTACTACTATGACTCAAGCCACTTAGACCTTTACTCTATGCTCACTATCTTCAAGATTCCATTCCTTTTCTACTTGCTTCTTCGCTACTTTACAACTTAGAGCATCGCTTTATACAATACCATGGTCCATGGACCATGGGTATGCCGACACTACATTCAAAACTTAGGGCAGACAACCCTATGATTCTATCATACAATTTTCACTCCACCCCCGCAATTCATGGAGTCTTTACAACAATAGTACTCAAAACTTGGGCTCTGAGCCCAAAACATGTTGTGGGGGGATTCCATGCCCAACAGGTCCCCAACACAAACATCGTGACTCATCCTTGAGTCACTCTGTCGGCACGGAGTCCCTCCAGATGGTCCCGAATGGCATGAATGTCGGTAGCGCACTGAGCTGCTGCCTTCTGAACGTGCTACATTCTTGCTTCTGAACCCTCTATTTCTGGCATGTTGCATTACATCTGTGCATGCATTCCTTGAATCTAAACAAGCTTTCACTCAATATCCATCGTGATTGTGAAGGCTTCATCAATCCATGGCTAGACACATGCTTTTATAACTGCTTCCTTGTGGCACGTCGCGTTAGCTTGCTCTTTTAAAGCCTTGGGTTGCTGCATCCTTGCAAGTCGCTGAGTAAGGAATATTGTCTGCACAGTCCCTCTAATTTTTCATATTGTTTTTGGAGTTCGCGTGCCTCGGTCTCTAGCCGCTGGATGTTGGGGTCCTCTTGCAACGTAGTGACCACCTCCTGAAGCCTAATGAATCAATAAAGGATTTTTCTAATCAATTCCTTCACCTCTATTATGAATTTCCTGAAGAAGACACAGATTAGGATTTCTTTAAACAAAAGTTCAAGCTTTTGGTTCATATCTCTTTACATGGTGAATCTAAACCTCCTGATGTTTCTCCTTCCCCATCTCTTGTAATCCATGAGACACGCCTAATTTCATAGGAGGATGTTTTTATTCCTTTTGTTCCTTTTCCTCCTCCTTTTCTGGTTCTGATGTAGTTGCCTCCTTGCGATGATCATAAAGTTGGGAAATATGAAAATCAAATTCCTAATCCATCTTCTCATGCCCCTTTTTCTTTTCATGATTCAAATCCATTAGAGGAGATCCTAGAATGGTTTAAGAAGCCTATGGTGAAAGATAATTTATCCATTCCTTAAGATGATCTTGTTACTCAGAATTTAAATCTTGAATATGATTTGGATACTTGTCATCCTCTACCATATTTTTCTCATGAACCCTTATCCCTCAATTTTCCTAATAAATATCTTCCAAATCCAAGAAGTAAATAGGTGCAAGGTAGTCACATTTCATGGGTAAAAGAGCAGGAAGGTGAATATTCTTTCGATCTTTCTTCTCCTTCTCAAAGTCTTCCATGTCAAGATGATGCTCTTACATTCTTCGATGATTTAATATCTTCTAGTCTCGGTAGTGGATCAAATGAAATAAATTTGTTCATATCCATAGTATTGGGAAACATTCATTCTAATGATGATGGCTTTGTCAATATATGCGATGATGAATGCCCAAGTGCACCAAATGATCTTCCGGTTCCTCCAGAATATGTTGGTTTGAAAGAATTAGATATGGAAACTAGTCAAAGAATGTATTCTTATGGAAACTTCATCTTCACCTCACTATCCCTTGTTCTGTAATGTTTTTGATGCATCTACATGTGATGAAGATAATCCATGCTCTTCAAGTTCTTCATCAGATGAGTTCACTTCTCATTTGACACAAAATAGTGACATTCTCCATGATGAAAGCGAAAATAATAATATCATTGAGTATCCTTTCCATCCCATATTAACTCTTTTTCACATGAAGAAACATCTTCAAATCAACTTGCTCATGAAATTCTTTAATTCATACATATCTAGATTTATGGTCAGAAGAGTCTTTCAACTTGAGTAATCTAGTTGTAAAAGATGGATGCCATCTGGTTAATCGTATTCTCATTGAAATTAGCGAAAGTAGCTATCCTCACACTAGGCATGATTTGGTTCAATCTTTAGAATGCAATTTTACAATCCTTGAATTCATGGGACTTGTCAGGAATTCGAGGCACTTCAAGTTTCGTTTATGGTTATTTCAAGATCTTGCGACTCTGGTAAGATCCCTTAACTAACTCAAATCTAGTTTTCCTTACCAATAATTTCTCTCTTCATGGTTTCACTCAATGTAAATTCCTTATTGAAATATGTTTTTCATTCCGGATATAATATTTCAAACTTTCAAGATTCGATTTCTGATCGGATTCAAGATTCTATTTCAATTGATTCATTTCCGTGTAAGGCTCTTGTTCTTAACTCGGGTTTGGAGTGTTTATCTATCACAGAGGCATGGAACTGCGAAGTTGATTATTTCAAAAACTATATTTGGATGAAGGAATCATTTCTATCAAATGCATTTCAGAATAGTCAGCTCTTGGTTTTTCTCGTAAATTTTATATTGATAATATTTTTCTCCATCACATCTGAAATCCTCTTGAGTGCTAGTGAATACATGGATTATTTGACGAATCAAATTATTCTTCACTCAATTTACCCTGATTGATTTCATGTGTTTTCTATGCAAGCATTCCTTTTTACTTCTTTCAACAATTATGATGCTAGTGCAGTGTGTAACTAGTTAGAAGAAAATTGTTTGCTACACTCATTACGTGAGGAATATTATGCTATTATGTAGAGAATTTGTAAACTGTTCAGATTGATTTATCCTTGTTAATTACAATTGGGAATATGATGCTTTAATAATCCAATCTGATAAGGATTTTGTCTCTAATGACTGTCATTCAACTTACCATTTTCCCATCATCACATCCAATGACAGTTGTTTTACATCCTTTGATCCTTATGGTGTAACATCTCACTATCTGGGTACTTGTAAAGTAGTTGAGGTACTTTTGCACTCCCTAATGGTTATGTCTAGTCCTCACTGTCTTGGCATGTTGGCTGGATATGATTAGATCAGTTCTCCCTCACAATATTCTCATCTTGACACTGTACTTCTAATTGAAAATCCATATTTTCAAGGATTTTTGGGTTTTCAAGAGGATTGCCTTGAATTTTACAATCCAATCTATGATTTCCTAGAATAATCTTACTTAGAAAACCCTTTTGCTAATAACAAGTTTCGGTCTTTTCTCATGTTTTCTAAGAAGGATGGTATCGATGAAGGTGCATTCATAAGAAGTTTTTGAGGTTTCTTTGTTTGTAATCTTCATTGAAAAGGTAAGATCACAAGTTGGGTAGAACTAGTGGCTATGACATATATTTATGCTAATAGTCAAGACCTTCAATTTTTTGTGCAAGTTATTCAAGATTTCATATTTTCTATTGCACATTACTTTACATCTATTTTAATAGCCCATATCTTTTTTAATGTGGGTCAGAAGCAGCTATAGTGGCTACATTGTAAATTTCATTATATGTGACCCTGACCATCTAGATGGTTAAATTATGAGTAGGTCTAGCTGCATATTAATTTACCTACACATTCATCATGCACTTGTTTTCTATAGTTCTCTTGTGTTTTCTAAATTTGTTCCTGCATCGTGTTTTGGTTTAGATTCCTTTTTCTTGTGCTTTGGTTTTTCTTTCTTGTTGTGTTGTGTCTTTTATTTTATGTTCTATTAATGAGATGCATAAAGTTTGTCCCATTTGGGCTTGAAAATTAATGTGGAAAAATAGAAAAGGGCTTTCTGACATTGCAAAATTTGCCTAACCTTCAGTCCTTATTATTCGTCTTGGTTACACCTTTTGGTTATTGATGTTCTGATGGAAAATACGATCCTTGTGTAAGGAAATCTTTGTGTTGAATCATGATATCCATGTCTATTCCATAAACTTGAGGCCTACACCTGGTTCTTTATGTTTTAGTATTCTCAATTTTGATCTGATTGAGTAGAGAGTGATAAAGGGGGAACTTAAATGAGAAAATTAATATCAGAGGTCTTATACATACTTATCTAAAGGAACAACCTCTTTTTCTCTCAATAAGTTAGGATCCCTCTTCCATCCATGAAATAAATAAGTGCCAATGCATAGTTCTATATAAAATAAATAAATAAAGGGTGAAAGAAGAAAAATGTTTTCTACGTAGGGTGGTGAAATAAATAACTCTATCAAGGTACTATCCATCCTCGTTGGAAGTGGATCAATGTTTTTGTTCTTGAAGTGACTCTTTCGAGGTATTGTCTAGGCCTACTGGCAGCAGAGAAACACTAGAGATGAAAAACTATAATCTAAATATCTAAAACTCACATGCTACAATACCCTTACCTTATCTTGAAACATTGTGATATTGCTGGTGTTATGTTTGTGTTCAACTGAGAAGGAGTGAAGGGGACTATGTTTATGCATAGGGTAGGTGGGGAATCCAGGGTAATCTAAATGATGAATCAATACTTCTTGAAGTATTAGACCCTGCACAAAGATTCTACCAAGGCAGAGAATATGGAGTTCTACTAGTGTGTCACTAAGTGTTGTCACTGCGACAAACACCCTCAAAAAATTTTCCTACGCTTGAGATTTGGAGCCTAGTGAGGATCTTACCATCAGTCGTTCCATAGTCAATTCTTGGTCAATTGATGCCTTGTTAATTCCTTGAGCTCCCTATTGGATTATAAGTGCCGAAGTCACTCGCTTTCACATACTCAGTTTGCCACAAGTTCATGGGAAAATTATTTTACGCAAGATTGTATAGGCATAGCACAATCCATCCAGACTGTGCTTGTGCAATGATAAACCCCTGTCAATAGTTAGTGCATGGTTTTATTGATAGTCTCTCACTTTTGGTTGTGATTATACTTTTGTTTCAGTGAGTTTTCCAAATTATTGCTTTTGCGTACCTTCACTTGCGTGAGTGTTGTTTTGTTAGGCCCCTATACTACTAGTGTAACCCCTTATTATTATTAGTGCAACCCTCTTATTATATTGATGTACCCATGTAGTGCCCATATTGTTACCATTGTGCCCCATAGAAGCCCACTATTTTTATTATTGTGCCCTTACATTATTATTGTTATGTAGGCTTTGATTATATAATGACCCCTTAGACTCCTATATATAGAAAGGAGGTCTTTTCATTTGTAGCATCGAAGAATTGTTCATTTATGTAATGTAAAGGAGGTTGCCCCCTCGAAGAGGCTGAATTCTAAGGCGTTGATCTATCTTTTCTATCTTTTCTTGAGCTGGTTTCATAACAGACACTCGTCCTCATTACTCCACCTATCCCCTCTCCTTGAATTGTGTATACCACCTTTCCAACCATGGCATTTTATTATGCATCTTCCTGGCCTCTCAGTTATTCCTCCTTTGGTCTCTTGCCACCATGCTCCATGTTGCTCCTTCTAACCTTAACTTTGTGTCTCCCATATCCTACAACTCAATCATGAGTAGTCACATGGGGAGAGGTCGACGCAGAAGTCGTGGATGACCCCCAACCCCTTGGATGACACCTCCATAGCCTCTTTGTTTGACATGGTAGACCTGAGCACATACGTAGAAAGGTGGTGGCCACGGAAGAAGAGGAGACCCGTCAGGGATGCTTGTCCCTTTAAGCTCTATGTAACCTCATGGCCTAACATTTGAAGGATAGGGAATAAGTCAAGGCCAAGGCTACCAACAAGATTGTGGAGCTCTTTACGCTCTTTAGTCACTTGTCTCCTTGTTGAAACGATTGGCCAGAGACCTTTGCATTGATTACCTTCCCAATGTCCCTTTCTTTATTTTGTCTCCATTGCACTCCTCTCCTGTCATTTTGTCCCCTCCCCCCTCTCGCCATGCTCCTCCACCTCCCCATGTGCCCCTCGTTCCCCCATTGATGAGTGATGCTCCTGCTCCCTCTCCCCCCAACCTAACCCATATAGGTGTTTCGTTCTAGAGGAGCTCTCAGAAGATACCAACACTTTATAGGCTCATGGAAACACCCAGGCACATGGAGGCTCCATCTTCGCATCGGTATGGCTTCATAGTGGCTTGCATTATTTGTTGATGATGTGAGAATCACAAGGTTGGTTTCTTCTCCTTCATTTTAGTTGATGGCTTGCAGAATGGTCGTGTTTTGGCTTAGTAAACACTAGTGCGATAACACCCTTCCTGCTTGGCCTAAGAGCACCAAGTTTGAGACTAAGGAGTTCCCATTCTTGTTGTAATTTTCCTCTGTTACCAACCCTCAGTAAATTTTCCAGGTGTTGCAAGGCTCAGCCCTCATGTGTAACTTGAATGGCTACATATTTTTGATAAACTATCTAGAAATTGTAAGCTTTGGTTTCCCCTTTTAGGGGAAGAGATATTCTGATCTTTCTCTCTGGTTTCCTTGCACTGAGGTAGATATAGTCCTCATGATTGTACATGATGTATATTTTGTTTGGTTAATATAATATAGAAACACTTACTTACAAACAAAAAAATATCATAGTTTATCCCATTGGGCATAGAATAAACAATGGGGGGGGGGGGGTGTGCGGTACTGTTAAGTCACTTCATGATGTGAAGGTCATTGATTCGAAACTCCATGGGAAAAAATCCAATCATGTTAACAGTTGCTGTGGCCCAGGCTGGATGCAATCCCCCAGGTGATTTTGATGGCTTAGATACCCATAGGTCACGGTTTCTCAAGCCACAAGTCAAGTATTAAGTCAAACTAAGACAACTTTACAAACAAAAAATAATATCATATTTTAATTTAACATTCAAAAAAACTAATCAATAATAAAAATAAAGGATTAACTATGTATAAAGTAAAATAATTTATATCTGTGAAATAAATATATGAAATTGTATAAATACATTGTTTTAAATATTTTAATGAGAGACACATAAAACCAAGAATGATAATAAAATAATCATAAAGAAAAGAGTGAAAAATATTTAGTTTACTTTTTATGTCAAGTTATTAAGAGAATGGGAATAAAGGATAAGAAAATAGAAAATTAGCATAATCATCTAACTTAAATAGCTGGTAAATGTCGATAGGCTTAATTCCATAATAAGGATCAAAAATTATTTCATCATACATCTCAAGTTGCTAAAAAAAATCATCAGATTTAACTAAATTATAAACTTTATTTAAATTATTATTATTATTAATACAATATATATAATATATATATATATATATATATTAGATATATATATATATATATAATATATTATATATATATATAATATAAACAATATTCTTAACCATGAAAATCAACTTCATTTTATCATGGAGATCTATAATTTGTAAGTAGGTTTTCTTACAATACCATAGGCCAATAACATGGCTTACAAACACCACATAGCCAATGATCTGTTTTCGTATGATTAGTTTTGTTGTGCTAATAATAATTACACATTTCTTAACATGTGCTTGCTTAATGCTTCTTGTACTAGGGTTTCCTTAGTTTTTTGTGCATACAATCATGTAAATTTCCTTAAGTTTAAAATGACATTCATGAGCAAAATAGTGAAAACAAATACTGAACAAAAAACATTCACAATGCAGAAAACCATCAAAGAGACACTTTAACACAATGTTTTGATGAAGGAGTTTGTTGGGTGTGGAGCATTATTGTCTTCTTTATTCAGAGGTATCACTGCATTGGACTCCAGTTCGCAGTGTGGCGGAAAAATTGCTCGTAATATTTGCACTACAAGGGGGGTCCAGGGGGTCCAACGATGATCTTTCGGAGCCCCCCCTTGGCAGGGGATTAGGGGTAATGCCTCCGAAGCTAAAAATAGATGTAAAATTGCCTTGTAAAATGTTGTAATTTTGTAGTCAATCTGAACCGTTCATTAGGCATATATTTGACAGTAGAAGTTATGTTTAATTTAGAGTCTTTTTCCCTAGAAGGCAAGCCCCTCACTATATATGAGGGAATTGTATTATGTCTATGTAGATCTGTATTCTGAGTGAAAAAGAGAGAGGAGATTGTGTGAGAGCGAAGAGGGAATTACAACATATCTGATGTAGGTTGTATCTCTTTAGTTTACTGGATAATACAAAAGGATTCGTTTTTTTTCGTGGACGTAGCCCAAATAAGGTGAACCACATATATTTCTGTCTCTCTTGTTTTATGTGTTTTTTGTGTTTATATTTCTACAATATATTTTATGTGTTCCATTGCCCTATAATATATAATTTCTGACAATTGGTATCGGAGCTGAAGGTTTATTTGACTAATAAACTCATAGGAGAGAAGGGTTCCTGGTTTGAGTGGGAGCAATGGCGGAAGATCGTAGGTTTAAGGTCGAAAAATTTAATGGCCAAAACTACCAGCTATGGAAGATGCAGATGGAAGATTATCTTTATCAAAGAGGTTTGTACCTACCATTAAGTGGAAAGACAAAGAAGCTAACGAGTATGACAGACATAGAATGGGATATTCTTGACAGAAAGGGACTTGGAACAATATGGTTGTGCCTATCTGCGTCGATATCCTTTAATATTTCAAAGGAAATGGCAACATAAGGTTTAATGAAGGAATTGGTCAAACTATATGAAAAACTCTCGGCCTCAAATAAGGTATTTCTTATGAAGAGTTTATTTAATATGAAGATGTCAGAAGGTGGATTTGTTGCTAATCATTTAAATGAATTTAATACAGTTACCAATCAATTAAGTTCTATAGGGGTAACTTTTGATGATGAAGTTAGGGCTCTGTTATTTCTGCGCTCATTGCAAGAAAGTTGGAATGGTTTAGTTATGGTCATTAGTAACTCTGTCTCTAGATATAGTACTTTATAGTTTGATGATGTTTTAAGTGCAATCCTTAGCGAGGAAATGCGATAGAAAATCTCTGGTGATACATTAGGTAATGCTTTGACTACAGAGACTAGGGGAAGAAAAATGGAAAGAGGAAAGAGCCCAGGATATCGAAATAAGTCAAGGAAAGGCAGATCCAAGTCCAGATCCGGGACAGTGTGCTAGAAATGCGGGAATAAGGGACACCTGAAGAAAGACTGCAAGTATCAGAAGGGAAAAGAAGGATACGTGCAACAAGAAAACAATCATGAAGCAAATGTGACAGGTGATGTGTTGCAAGATGCTTTGATTCTTTCATTAGAATATATTATTGATTCCTGGGTGATAGATTCAGGGGCCTCATTCCATGCCACACCTGAAAGGAAACATTTTCATGATTATGTTCAAGGAGATTTTGGATAGGTTTGATTAGGTGATGATAAACCCTGTAAAATCATTGGAATGGGTACAGTTTTCATAAAACGGAAAAATGGAAATCAATGGCTATTAAAGGAGGTAAGGCATGTTCCAGATCTGAAGAAAAATCTAATTTCAATAGGGCAGTTAGGAGGTGAAGGTTGTGTAAATACTTTTATAGATAAAACTTGGAAGGTCACTAAAGGATCCCTGGTAATAGAAAAATGAGAAAATGTTGGTACATTGTATTTATGCAATGGTATTTCTAATTCTGTTAATTCTTTAACCTCTATAGGAGAAGATACAGCATTGTGACATCATAGGCTTAGTAACATGAGTGAGAAGGGAATGCAGATTCTTCACTCAAGAAATTTGTTGCTAGGTTTGAAGCATGTTGATTTAAAATTCTGTGAGAATTATGTTTATGGAAAACATACGAAAGTCAAATTCCTTAGAGTCGGGAAAGAAAAGAAGAGTGAAAAATTAGATCTTGTGCATACAGATGTATGGGGGGACCTGCTCAAGTATCATATCTCAGTGACTCTCGTTATTATGTTACTTATATTGAAGATGAAACCAGAAAAACCTAGATTTATTGTATTCGAAATAAATCTGATGTATTTGATACTTTCAAGAAATGGAAAGCTTTGGTTGAAAATGAGACATGAACAAGGTTGAAGTGTCTCAGATCAGAAAATGGAGGTGAATATTTCAGCAAAGAGTTTGATAAGTATTGTTCAGAGAATGGAATTTGTAGAGAGAAGACAGTTCCAGGAACACCACAAGAAAATGGTGTGTCAGAAAGGATGAACAGGAAAATCATGGAGCGTGCAAGGTGCATGATATTGCATGCACAATTGCCTTTACAATTTTGGGCAGATGTTGTAGATATTGTTGTTTATCTAACAAACAGAGGGCCTTCAAGTTCCTTGGATGGTAGTATTCTAGAGGAGGCATGGAAAGGTAAAAAGGTAAACTACTTATTTTTAAAGACATTTGGTTGTGAAGCCTTTGTCCACATTAATAAAGAAAATAGAACAAAGAAAAATCAAAGAAATGTACCTTTATTGGATATGGTGTTAATGATTTTGGTTACCACTTTTATGATTATAAAAAATGGAAAATCATTAGGAGCATATATGTCATATTCAATGAAAAGGTTTTGTATAAGAATTAGATCCAGGAAAAGAAACAGGAAAAAGAAAACAGAGAATACACAGTTCTTGATGACATCACAGAAAAAGTGAAGATGCCTGAAAATCATAATGATCAATAGCCAGAACAACAACAGAAACCACATCAGCGACAAGCTCCTCAAACACCTGAAAGTGGTATTAGAAGATCTACCAGGATAAGTAGACCCAATGAATGATACTCTCCTCCATTATATTATGTATTGTTGACTGATTTTGGTGAACTAGAATGTTATGAAGAAGTAGTGTAGGTAGAAACCAGGAAGAAGTGGGAGCAAGCCATGAAAGAAGAAATGGACTCCTTACCACATAACCAAACTTGGGACTTAGTCAGGTTTCTTGTAGGTGAAACAACATTGTAGAATAAATGGGTTTACACATTGAAGGAAGAAGATGGAGTTAGAAAAAGGTATAAATCTAGACTTGTGGTGAAGGTGTTTGCACAGAAAAAGGGTATAGATTTTGATGATTTATTTTTTCCTGTTGTTAAAATGACTTCAATTAGAGCTATTTTAAGTCTAGTAGCAGCTGAATATTTTCATCTTGAGTAGTTAGATGTAAAGACAACCTTTCTCCATGGGGATTTGGAGGAAGAGATATATATGCAACAACCACAAGGATATGAGGTAAAAGAGAAGGAGAAACTAGTGAGTTAAGAAGAAGCTTGTATGGCTTAAAACAGGCGCCAAAGCAGTGGTATCTAAATTGGACAAGTTTATGTCGAAAAAAGGTTATACTAGAGGTCACTCTGATCATTGTGTATAGCTCAAAAGGCAAAATGAGAAGCTATATATATTGTTATTGTATGTAGATGACATGCTTGTTGCAGGTTCTAACATGCAGGAAATAAATGTTCTCAAAAGAAAATTGGCGAACTCATTTGCAATGAAGGATTTGGGTGCTGCAAAACAAATTCGTGGTATGATAATAATTAGACACAGGCAAAACCGAAAATTAACCTTGTCTCAGAGTGAGTGCATATAAAAGGCGTTGCAAATATTTAATATGCAAAATGCAAAACCAGTTAGTATATCTTTGGCTAGCCATTTCAAACTAAGTAAAGAGGTGTGTCCCAAGACTCACGAAGAAATGGCTTATATGCCTAAAATTCCATATGCATCAGTAGTTGGACGCTTAATGTATGCAATGGTCTGCGCAAGGCCTAACATTGCACATGCAGTGGGAGTTGTACGCAGGTACATGAACAATCTAGGAAAAGAACATTGGATGGCGGTAAAGTGGATTCTCAGGTATTTGAGAGGTACCACAAATCAAGCATTATGTTTTATGTTTCAAACATTGCTCTACAGGGATATGTTGATGCAGATATGGCGGGTGATAGAGATTACATGAGGAGCACAAGAGGGTATGTGTTTACTATAGATGGAACAACTATCAGTTGGGTTTCAAAACTGCAAAGTGTTGTTGCACTCTCAACAATGGAAACAAAGTATGTTGCTGCTATAGAGGCTAGTAAAGAAATGATTTGGTCACAAAGGCTTCTAGATGAATTGGGTAAGAAGCAGGATTTGGGAAGGTTATACAGTGACAGCCACAGTGCCATACATCTTGCAAAGAACTCTGCATTTCATTCCAAGACTAAACATATGCATCTCAAGTACCATTTCATACGGCCAATGTTGGAAGATGGACAGTTGAAGCTGGAAAAGATACACAATAGCTAGAATCCTGCAAATATGTTAATAAAAGTTGTAACCAAGGAGAAACTGAGATTCTGCTCAGTTTCAATTGGTCATCAAGTATGATGAAGAAGATGAGAAACTACCAGGTCCAAAGTGGATTCATTTTCCAGCAAATGAAGCAGTAGTGGAGTTGCCATAATCAGTCTCCAATTGGGAGATTGTTGGGTGTGGAACCTGATTATCTTATTTATTTAGAGGTATCACTGCATTGGACCCCAGTTCGTAATGTGGTGGCAATGTCGATCATAATATTTGTGTTGCAAGGGGGTTCCAAGGGGGGTGACAATGATCTTTAGGAGCCCCCCCTGGGCGGGGGATTGGGGGCAACGCCTCCGAAGCTAAAAATAGATGTAAAATTACCTTGTAAAATGTTGTAATTTCGTAGTCAATCTGGGTCATTCATTAAGCGAAGATCTGACGGTATAAGTTATGTTTAATTTAGGGATTTTTGCCCTAGAAGGCAACCCCTCGCTATATATGAGGGAATTGTATCGTGTCTATGTAGATTTGTATTCTGAGTGAGAAAGAGAGAGGAGATTGTGTGAGAGTGAAAAGGGAATTACAACGGATCTACTATAGGTTATATCTCTTCAGTTTGTTGGATAATATAAAAGGAAGGACTGGTTGTTTCCTGTGGACGTAGCCCAAATTGGTTGAACCACGTATATCTGTGTCTCTCTTGTTTTATGTGTTTATATTTTTGCAATATATTTTATGTGTTCCATTGCTCTGTAATATATAATTTTCTAACAGAGTTCACCCCTCCTGGGCTACATCTCCTCGGTCTAGCTTCAATGGCTTGGGCCTTTGTATTAGCTCAATGTGGAAAAATGATATTTTACAAATCTCTATGGCTCCTGATACCTGCACCAATGTGTTTAGAATATCCAAATTAGCTAATAACACCTCTTTCTAAGCTCAATTTGGTCAAAAATTGACTTCTCTAGGGCTCAGTTAGTCATTTCCTAGAAAAGCTCAACTAAATTTGGAATGACTGTTGTTATTGCACTAAATTTGGAGGCAAGCTCGAATTTAGGGGCACCACCAAATTTGTCGCCAGATTATGCTCGAAGTTAAACTGCGCTTAACTATTTTAAACTCGGATTAATTAATTTAATCTTGTAATTAGCGCAAACTACAGTCTTAACTTCTCACGGTTTAATGGGTTGTTCACATGTGATAACCATCACATTAACTGTTGTGGTTGGAACTGTCAAAGTTGATCGTTTGATTTCGGGTGATAGCATTCACATGTGGAATCGTTAGAGATTTGGTTTGGATAGTTGTCGGGCTAACATAAACAGTTGCGGTTTGTTTATATTGCGAACACATGGGGGAGGGTTGGCCTGTGGGTTGGCCCTCCCCTAACTATTGTCCCTCCCCTAACCACCAACATCCAAACACTTACACTTTAAATGTAATCGGGAGATATAACATTGTAAGAACCACAGTGTGGAGGAAGTAGTTACGGCGTATGGTTTGTGTGTGGAAGTTCATGGGTTCGACCCCGACTTCTACCGATATATTTTGCTCCACTGTGTAGACCTCCAACCCAACCTTTGGGAGGTGCCACGTGGTAGCCTTCGGGCTTGCCACGTGGCATTCTTCCATTGGTCCAAAAATCCATCAATAGAAATGCGCCAACACACCATTATACAACCCAACCAAATGACGCCACTTTTTCATCCCTGATTCACCATTGACCAATGTTGACCATGCCTGGTCACCTTCCATGTCAGCAGTACAGACTGCTCACTGGGCTCTTTTTTTTGTTACAAATTTCGCCTGTTTAGCAAAGGGATCAAAACACAATAAATTTTTGATACGAACTCAGTTTTCGACGAAACGAGTTGCGTTAGGATCGTTTTTCCAAGATGAAGATGGTTGTTCATGTTTCTATCCATTATCAGAACTTTTATTTTTGAGCTAAATACTAAGCACCTGATCATTCCTCCCCACTAGAAGCCTTTTGGACCCCAAAATATACTATTAATTGTTTAACAAGTGAGGGTACAATTCCCTCACCTTCTTGGTCTGCAACCATTTGGCTTGAGAAGGATTTTGTCCCTTGAGTCCCACTCTAAGGTATTCGACATCCCCTCTCTTTGAAGTTCTGATTCTTTTGTCAAGTATGAGATCTTGCTGAAGTTCATCAAGATATTTTAGTGAAAAATCATCTATTGATGGCAGTTGAACATGCTCTCCTTAATCATCAATCAAAGGAGGCTCAAACAATATCAAATTCTCAACATTAACAATAGAGTATATTTGCATATAAGGAGGCAAATCAAGTTTAAATGCATTGTTACCAATCTTTTCCAAAGTTTTAAAAGGACCATAATGGATTGGTTTAAGCTTTTTACCTTCCCCTTGAAGTCTCTCTTTATTAATATATAACCAAACTTCATCGCCAACTTGAAATTTGTGATCAAATCGGTGTTTGTCATGCCTTGCCTTGTAGCTGCTTTGACTTTTATCAAGTTGTTCCTGCACTGTATGATGTATGAAATGAATTTGATCTATGAACTTCCTTGCCTTATCGATGTCACTGTGACCTTAGATAATGACATATTTCTCAAAGATGAAGTCCAATGGCGATCTTGGCAACAACCCATAACATGCCTCAAATGGCGATGTATTTGTGGAAGAATGCTTTGCCATGTTGTATGTATGTTGTATGTAATGCAACTATTCATCCCACAACTTAGGATGTTTGCTGCAATGTCCTCTAAGAAGATGAATAATTGTTCTATTGACCACCTTGGTTTGTCCATCTGTTTGTGGATGAAAGGTTGTACTCTTCTTAACCTTTGTGTCCATCATGTCCCACAAATTAAACCAAAAATCCCCAGCAAATCAAGAATCTCGATCACTTACAATAGAAGTAGGAAGACCAAAATGAACCCAAATGTTTTGGAAGAAAATATGAGTTATTTGTTCAGCTGTAATTTTCTTTTTACATGGTATTAGTATGCACATTTTTCTAAACCTGTCTACAACTACATACAAGTAATCATGACGTTTCCTTGACAATGGAAGACCTCCTATTAGGCCCCTATACCAATAGGTTTCATATGTCATGATTGACTTGATGAACTATGTAATATGTTCATACCTTTTCTTGTTGCACAGGGTTTCCATATTTTCAAAAAAATAAAAAAATTTAAAAAATATAAAGAGGGTATATCCTAAAAGAAAAATCAAAGGGTAAAAAGAATAAAAATGGTCAAAAAATGAAGGAAAATGAACCCCAACAAAAGAAAGACTAAGAAAGTGTGTAAGTCTAAATGCCACTACTTTTTCACTTTGTGTAATAAACAGTTGTGTGTAGTTTGTCACTTATGCCACAATTCTTAAATAGCTAAAAAGTTTAAACTTGGCTAATTCATATTTCAATTTCATATTGTAGAAATAGAGAATAAATATCTAACCAAACAGTGTAATCTTGGCAGATAAGTAGATAGGTAGAGTGAAAAAGGAGATCAACAGTTTAATCTGAGCCCTTGGATGTAATAAGTGTAGACTTAGATAGGCTTTTCCATGTAAAAGAAAAGAAAAATTGATAAGGGTTTGCCAGTCTAAGTGCACCCAAATAAAGAAGTAAAAATGTTGGGATAAGTAGGTAGGATAGATAGATGATGTTGCAGAATTATATGTGATGAATGATGAATCTAAGTATGTTAATCTTTTACTTTCATCACAAGGCCAAGGCATACAGTACATTGAAAAACATCTCAAGCAAATCAAAGTCAAATAATTAACTCCCCTTCTCATTTTCCTTAAAAATTTCACTAATTTCCCCTTGATACTAAGGTATTTGCTAAATTAGAGGGGCTCAGAGCATTTCTCTGACTTCTGGAGGGATTGGACCCTCGACCCAATAATTTATAAAGCCTAAGTATTTAAAATCATTTATAAATCATTCATTCCTCTCCATAAGTCTTTTCCTAAGTAAAATCCTATTTTACTTAGGAAAATTTCAAATATTTCTCATAAAAACCCTTTTTTCACTTAAGCCTAAGTTAAATACACACATCAACTGTTTTTACACTTAGCGCTTTTTCATGTCATTATCATATTAAATTTTAACTTATATTATATAATTCCCTTATAACGTCTACCCTTTCCCGTATTATTCAAATATAAAAAACCCTGAATTTCTATATATCTCGCCCCTTGGTTTAATTATAGCCATAATGCATCCTTAATCAGGATTAATTAGCTAGCCAGTAACTAATTAACAGCCCTTAATCCCCCGCCGAATCAATATGGGATTAATTAACCCTTATGGTTAATTAATAACCTCCCTGACTTATCTCGCCACTCCTGATATGATTAAATTAACCCTTAATTATATCGGGTCTACCTATGTTAAACTCCATCATATCGCATCTTTCGTCAAGCATCCAATCAGGTCCTCAAGATCTGACGACCATTATGAATATTGCGCGACCCTTTGTGACTTCGCGATAGCACGCGATCACAAAGCGATTTTTGCACAATGCGTTCGCCATGCGTCGAAAGATATACGAAATCGCTGGCTCAAGGTCCATTACTGCCCGTCCCCAAAAGCGATGCGATATGAAACCGCTTACCACCTTCCCACATACGACAAAAATGTCATATCACTTGCCGCTGACATCATCCATCCAAAATCCAAAACCCCCACTAACCCTTGACTTTGTAAATAAAACAAACAAGTCATTTTCATTGCTTTATACTGTAAACCTGTGTGCCCATGCAAAAGAACATCGAGGTCAATTAGTTCGAAGTTTTTAGCCACCAACCTGCTCAAAAACTCACAGTCGATGTAGCTCAGAACTCTTTAGCCACAACCAATACCTGTATTTCACTGCTCATCCCCCGAAAACATGTATTTATCCAATTCCTAACAAAACCCTGCAAGTTCTAAGTTTTCCACTGTAAACTAACGGAAAAGTACCAAATTTATAATATTTAAGTCATTTTTTTTTGTCAATTAAGTCCCCCATAGCCTCTGTGTTCCCCATTTCACAAATAAAACCACAGTTTTCTTCTA
Source organism: Pinus taeda (assembly GCA_000404065.3). Classification (NCBI taxonomy): domain Eukaryota; kingdom Viridiplantae; phylum Streptophyta; class Pinopsida; order Pinales; family Pinaceae; genus Pinus; species Pinus taeda. Next base: position 206,330 of record APFE031753241.1, read on the forward strand.
AGTCCACAAGAACCAGAAATGGAAACCTCGGTGGCTTTGAATGTTACACCTATTAATTCCCCTCATCGAGATTCAGACCATCTGCCCTTGGCAAATAAGGACTTCCAAATAAGAGACCCTTCCTTTGATAAAAATCACCTCAAAGTCTTTTTCCAAAGTAGAGATAACCACCTGAATGGCTCTGATGTCCTAAGGCTGTGAGAATCCAATCTTCCCATATACTTTCTCCCCTTAGTCCATGTTTTCACTGATATAATTCATCAATGCCAGGCCAGTTATGACCCTAACCACATAGCAGTTATGTCTCCTAGCCAAACAATCATACTCCCAATAACTGCTGAGTCAATCAATGAGATGTTGCAATTTCACCCTAGTCAAGCTCTCACTCCCATTTCCATTGGGGATTTACTTGAGAAATCAACTAAATTATCCCAATCAGAACTTAATCGCCTCTGTCAGACTTTCATATTTCAAAAACAACAGCCTAAGGGCCCACCTCCTTATATGCAAACTTTCTTCACAGGTATGGGAAGACTCATAATTGATATGATATCTTTAGTTATGGGATTCAACACTAGTGAATTTGTTGATGAGTTAACCCTAGTGTTGTTGTCAATCTTTACTCCTGGACAACCCCTAGCTGTTAAGTATGATTATGCCTCCTTTATTGCTGATAAAATTCATGAAAAGTTCATGAGACTGGACAATGAAGGAGTTTTCAAATATACCACCTTCATATATCATGTCATGCTTTATTATTAATCATAAAATTTCCCTTTCCCTGTCATGAAGCTTGATACCAAGGGCAATCCAAGATCTGTTATCTTTTGGACTTCCATTTTCCATAAAACCTTTGATTCCCCTTATTCCTATAATGAGTTCATTGATCAGTTTGTTCATCCAGAAACCACCTTATTGACAGGGATTTCCCCTCCCAAGATCAGTGGTGACATTAAAAAGATCATTCAGCTCTCTAAGCAGTATAGAATAGGCGGCTAGTATTTATACCAGAATTATACATAAATCAGGATATATGGGTGTGAGCTTTTCCCTTTCAAGCTACCCAAATACGTTCCAATGAAACTGCTTGCATTGGAATATTTCAGACAAATGATACATTCAGACTTGGTTCATTTTCACAAAGCCAAAAAGAAAGCACAACTTAGAATCAAGAATCAATTAGGCCCTTTCATCTGCAACAATAGGGAAGCATGGAGGGAAGCAGAGAGAATTTCAGAAGATCACCTTAAATTATACAAAAGTTTTGGTTGGGTTCCATATGACCCTCATAGCTTTATTTATGATAGAAGAATGAAGAATAGGTTGTCACCATATATACACCATAGAATCCCAGAGATTGAACAGTTTGCCAACATGGATGAATGGAAAGAAGGGATCTTAGTAGAAATTGATAGTGAGTAGGTCAACATAGAAAATGTAATGAAAGATCCTAAAAATACTCTTGACCTAGACTCTTTTGGATAGGTGCAGTTTGAAACTTCTCAAAATTCAGCATCAGGGATAAGTGCCTCAACAACTGGGGACTCTCAAAAGCACTCACAACAGACAGATACACCACTTACAGGGACTTACAAAGGCAAAGAAACAGAGACAAGCACTCAAGCTACACAACAGTCAATAATGTCTAATCAGCCTGAAACTTTTAAGGAAAAGGCCCACATACACACTCCTCCAACTCAAGTCAATGTGGGAGAACCCCCAATCTTGCAGATACCTCTGAATGAGGAAAAGAACAAAAAGAGAGATAGGAAGTAGCTACCCCTGCCAATGGACCCTTAGAATAGCCTGGTGCTAAGAGGCAAAGGCTAAATCCTCTTTTAGAAGAGGATTTTTTTGAAGAAACTACATAAAGTCAAAGAAAAGAAGGTGTAGATAGTCATCAAAATTTCCCAGTAGATGGGACATCTACAAGCTCACAGAGACAAGAGCTGGAGAGACAACAAAGTGTAGAGGTATCGTCTTTTAGGCCACCAGAACAAGACAATCTGGATATCAAAAAGAAGTTTAAGGAAATAAAAGCCAGAAATGAGCCATTGAGGATTCAGGTCTACAATTAGCATTTGAAAATGGCTCCCACTAATCAAAACAGGTTGATGACAACCTATGACATCAAAGAAGGTAAAATAATAATGAGTTATTTCAAACCTAAAGTGCAGCAGTCAATCAGCAACAGATTACCTCAGAACCAATTTTGAGGTCATGTTAAAAGACATTCAGCCCTTGGACCAAATTGAGTTACACAAACAGACAGGGGAGATGGTCTACTCTACATTGACTGGTAAGACCATGATGGCCCATAGATTGGAGAATTATTGAAATAATACAACTGCCCAATTACAGTGGGAGAAAGCCTCTTCACAGGCTAAAGACAATAGAATAAAATCTTTAGAAGAATTGATCATTGGGTTGGGTCATGATCCGAAATATTTGAAGGCTGTAGAAGCCTTAATTGAAAAGAAATATGAAGACATAGCTGCCTTAAGAAAGCAGCTAAAGTTGCCTCCTTCCAAGCATCCATAGACTGCTAAGGTCATAAAACAAATGTATGAAGAAGAGGTTATGGACTTGTTCCTAAAGTTTAATGAACAATTGAACGAGACCGAGCAAGAGTTAGAAAAATCATTGAAGAACAGGCAGGGAGAGTCAACCTCTCAACCTCCCAATGTAATACCAGTAGTCTCAACTGCAGTCCCTTGAACCCTTGGAATAGCTTTCGCCTCAAATTCCCCCTTAGTCACACTGGAGATAGTCACAGGTACAACCACAGGAGCAACAACAACAGGAACAACACAGGAAAGTATTTCAAGTTTGGGCACAGAAGAATTGATAAAATTAATGGAGGAGATGAAGCTCCAAGTTTCAAAGTTGCAAAAAGTGAAAAAACAATATGGTACCTTGGAACAGAAATATGACCTTTCAAAGATAATTTTTTTTCTTCAGAAAAAGTGAGGGAAATTAAGGGGTTAGAACAAAAGGTGAAATCATTAGAAAAGGACCTCACATTTGACAAACCTTTGGCAGATATTAAGAAGACTCTTTGGACCAACATCACTCAATCAATAAATGATGTTTGACCATCAATACAAATAAAATTTTAACAAATTGATTTAGTAAAAGGAACCCTAGAAGAAATCCAGAGGACAAAAGCATAATTAGGAAGGATACCTGAGGAAGTCACCAGGCTCATAAATTTTTTTAATAGCAAGAATAAGTACCAGCTTGAAGAACTGGGCATTGAAGACAGAACAGGGACTATTCTGGAAGTAAAAAATGTATTGACTAAAAGGTCTCTGATGCAAAATTTGGAAAGAAGATGCCAAAGCATGCAGGAGGAAATTAATGCTTCTATGGAGAAATTTGGTATTTTGCAGAACAAAGGGCTACCTAGTCCTTTAGTTATAAGTGATAAATTGATGAGGCACATAGATTATGTCAATAAACTGGATCAATATGCAAATAACCACGCAAGTTCATGAACCAAGACATCAGCACCAAAGGCACTGCCTACGGGCAGAGTTCTCTATGATAGTCTAGAGAACCTCTTCTATGTTGAACATGAGCTAAAGCATTTGTTTCTAGTTTAGCCTACTTTTTTCAAGTACATAGAGATTGACAAAATTCTTAGAAAACTTCAAAGGACCAAAATACCACAGCCAAAATGGTGGAAAGAAATGCTATAAATTTTGTAATTTGCCCTTGGTAAAAAGTAAATTTTTATTATTTACTATAGTCAATGATGGTAAAGAGGATAAACAGAGATCAAACAGGTAAAGAGTATCAGAGTAGGTTAAAGTGTATCAGTAAGAAGATGAAAAGCAGAACAACCATCACATAATTACATCAAAGACAACAAGATGCCCAATCATAGGGCCTGACTCCAGCACACTCACAAGAATAGGGACAACAAACCATTAATTTGCCTCTATTTGCTATCTACGAGATCATCTGTCCCTATTTTCATGTAACATATAGTTAGTCATCTCATAATATATCTCACTTTGTTTTGAGATATTTTATTGTAAAGTTTTTGTATAAATACTCCCTCATTTAGAGTATTGAGGGTGGATTCTTAGACATTGCTGTAAAACTAATTATTTTGGAATAAAGTGTTGTTGGACCAAATCTTGCATGGTTGGCTGGATGTAGAATTGATACAAAGGATTTTTCTCAGGATTCAAGTGAAATACATCGGACAAATAAGTATCTTATAACTCATGTGTTATTGTTTTCTTGTTTAAATATTTCAATCATGTTCCATATCTGAATATTAAAACGAAAAAGCTTAATTCAAAAAGTGCTTTATTGCAATCTACTTTCAATCATTTTTATTCTCAATGTTTTCCTATAAACTATGATAAGCAGTGAATTCTTAATTGCTCATGTTTCTTAGTTTACTCATTTTGATTATTTAGTAAAGAATTCTTAATTGCTCTTTAATGGTGATCAATCAAGTTCTCTTCTTTCAAGACATGCGAAATGATTCTTAATTGCCCTTCTTCACTCTTGAGTCCATCTCATATTTTCAAGTCATAATTTGTTCCTTGTTTAGTTATATTGCCCTGCGAAGCCATTCTTTGTAAAGAAACCAAATCCAGTTGAGCCATCTTCCTTTGACTCCATTAGTCCAATGGCATGAAGTACTCAATGATACCTCTCTGCTATTGAATTTCACCAACAAACTCAATCAAAATCCCAAAGCTCTAATAACTAGCCTAAAACCTTATAAAACAAAGCTAAATCTTAAAGAGAGAGCCCTCTCTAGGTACATATTTGCTAGATTCTATGCCCAAAAGTTGGTTTGTGGTTACCTCGGACCCCTTTCCTCTTCTTACAACTTCTAGGAAAATTTGAGTGATAACACCTACAAAATCCATTGAGATACTCTCCCATGGACGTGAAGGTACCAGAAGTGGAGTGTATAAACCAAGTTTCGTATTTTTAGGCTTACTTGTAGCACGTAAATAACATCCTCTTATGAAATGAGAAACATTATCTAACATGCGTGGCCACTAACAATGCCTTTGAAGATTTTCTAATGTCTTGCCTACACCAAAGTGTCCAACAATCAATGAAGTGTGTGCCTCCCTTATGATATTGTTTCTTTCTCCTTGTGGAATACACAACTTGCCCAAGTGATACAACAAACTATTATGTACATGATAATCCAACTCTTCAATTTGGTTTCCTTGACTCAAGCTTGCATATACTTCTTGAAAGTCACTATCAATTGTATATTGTTCTATATAACTTTCATGCAAAACAGAATTATGTTTGAGTATAACAAATGAATTTACAATAGGACTTGAAAGCATATTAGCGGTCTTATTGTAGATTCCCTTTTTATACCTGATAACCAAATGAAATTGTTGTAGAAAACGCATCCATCTGAAATATCGTGACTGCTACAACTTTGAATGTGGTTGTAAGTACTTCAATGGTTGATTGTTGGTATGGACGATAGTCTCTTTCCCCATCAAATAGTGCTTCCATTTCTTAACACTTTGTACCAATGCATAAAGTTATTTTTCGTATGTGGTATAGTTAGTTACAGATCCATTAAAGATTTCAGAATGAATGAAATGGGCTTTCCTTGCTGCAATAGAACTGCTCCCATGGTATAATCACTTGCATCTGTTTGAATCTTGAATGGATGTCTAAGATCCGAAAGTGCCAATACCAGTGCTAAAATAATGTTTTGCTTCAAAGTATCAAATTATTTCTGTTGTACATCTCCCCAATGGAAGAATTTTTTGACACTTGTCAATGCATGTAATGGCGCTGCAAAGGAAGAAAAATTAGCAATAAACTTTCTCCAATATTGTGTTGCCTTTAAAAAGCTTCTTACTTTTGTAACTGTATTGGACTTGGCCCAATTCAAAATGACCTAAACCTTAGAGGGTCTATCTTCAGCTCACCTCCTCCAACAATGTGTCCCAAATACCCTAAAGAAGTCTTTCCAAATTCACAGTTCAACACCTTTAGAAACAACTATTCTTTTCTGATCAATACATCAAGTGCTTTGTTTACATGCATGACATGTTCATCTATTGACTTTCTGAATATGAGGATATCATCTAAGTATACAATGACAAAATCATCTAGAAATGGTCTCAATACATCATTCATTACCCTCATGAAAGTAGCTGGAGCATTTGTAAGACCAAAAGGCATAACTAAACACTCAAACAATCCTTATTTTGTTTTAAATGCGGTTTTCCAAATGTCTTCTTCAGCTATCCTAACTTGATGATAACCACTTCGTAAGTCTAACTTAGTGAAATACTTTTCATACCTCAACTAATCAAGTAAATCATCAATTCTTGGGAGTGGATAACGATTCTCTACTGTGATTTTGTTCAGTGCACAGAAATCCATAGACATGAACAAGTTCCATCCTTCTTTAGCACCAAGACAATGGGTGAACCACATGGTGATGTATATGGGCATATGATACCTTTGTTTGGCAATTATTGATTTTGCTTTTTGATTTCCAAGCTTTCCATTATCGACATGTGATACATGCCTATGTTCAGAAGTGGAACATCTTGTTGCAATTGAATCTCATGTTGAATTCCCCTCTTGGGAGGTAACCCCTTTGGTTCCTGAAACATCTTGCCATGCTTTCTTACCACATCAAACAAATAAGATTTCAATTTATCATCACAAGCTTCAAATATTCATAATCAATATCATTCTTTTTCTTGATCATAAGAAGCACTAAATTTTTACTTGTATTTACTAGTCTCTTGATCTGCCCTACATTAACCAAAGAAATGTTCATCTTTTTGTGATGAGCTCTCACTATGTACTCCACCCCATTCTTGAGAAATATGTATTTGTTATCATGGCGATAAAATACTGCTTTCCTATCATACAAATAAGGACTACCCAAAATGATTCCTGAGATGTCAAGTGGAACTACATCTAACTCAACTTCATCAATGAACTTTTCAGTGATGGCGAACTTGAATAAACATTTCCTTGTAACCTGTAAGTTGAATTGTTAACTATCCAACCCAATGGATATGGCTTATGATGAGGTACACTTTCAAGGTTTAGTTTTTTAACCAAGTCTTCTGAAATCAAGTTTGATTGTGACCCACTATCAAATAATGCATCAATCTTTGTATGATTTGAAATCACTCTAACATGAAACAACTCTATTCTCAACTCTTCATTTGGAGTGTTGTTTTGACTATGTGATGAACTAGTGCTTACAACAATTTATTTTCCTTTTGTAATCATGGTTGAAATCGTGGTCTCATCACCAAAATTTGAACCAAGGTCATGTTGTGTTGTAGTAGTCTTCTTTTGTTTTCCCTTATTTTTTTGTTTGTTAGGCCTTAATTCGAGATGCAATTTCCAGTAGTGGGCTTCATCACACCCCTCTTTGGAACAATGTTTGCATGTGATTTTCTCTCCTTCTTTCTTCACACTTGCATTCTTCTTTCCCTTCCATTTTCCACCCTTTTCTTTCTCCTTACCCTTGAATGTTTTCCTCTTAGTACCTTCTTCTTGAATGTTTTTTCCTCTAGATTCAAGGTGTGTGGCTTGCACACATACCTCATCTAAGTTATTTGGATTGAACATAAGAATAGTATGTTTCAAATAGGAATGTAAACCCCCAATATATTTCAGCAGTGTATCTTGGGAATTCAAAATCACTCATAATAACAAAGCCCTTTTCATAAAATCCTGTGTATAATCTTGGACTGTTTGGCCTTCAAGTTGCCTAAAATTCTTCCAACTCATATTGGCTTTTTGCATATACGCTAAAAGATAAAATTGTTTTTTAATTGTAGAAACAAATTCAACCCAAGTAATAGATATTGTACCATGGATTCTCATTTCCTCTTGAGTCTTTGCTTCCCACCAAACTAGTGCAGCTCATTCTAGCCTCACTGAAGCCAACTCGATCTTCATGTCATCTTCTTGAAGGTTTTGAATTCTGCAGTATACCTCCAACTATTGAATCTAATTGTCCAACTTTTTTGCATTCACCTCTCCATTATACATGGGAAGTTCGAATTTGATGTCTAATTTAAGTAATGGAGTGTTTCCTTTTGGGGTTTTTGAATGAGTATGGGTAGTTTCAGTAGTGGTAGTGGAAGATGATGATGTGTGAGATGATGGATATGATGAAGAATATGATAAGGATGGTGGAGATGGAGGTGGCTTTCCACCATTCCCTTTGGAATCCTTCTTCTCATCTTTATTGTCCTCTGAGCTTCATTCTCCATGTGGAGGTTTAGAACTCTCTCCAACCATTCTAGTGTTCCTCTATTCATAAAGGGCTTTAAACATCTCAGATAAAGTGAAGAAAGCTTTCTTGAATTCTTCCTCTTTTGAAGAGGGGCCTTCAGGCTCTCTTTCTCCAGACATAATGGTTGTGGATTCAAGCTCAGAAATTGGTACTACGTGTACCTCTTTAATCTCAGTTGAAGGAAAAACTTGAGGAGTCTCAAGTGCAGCTGGAATTGGAACTTTTGGTGGTGGAGATTGTGACCTTGTGGCTCTCCTTCTTATTGACATTACCTTAGGAGTTTCAACCAATAGCTTTCCTTGTCCTTTCTGCAACTTTAACCTTGTAAGAATTATAATTTTATAACCATTAAAAACCTAATTACACAAACTTAAGAAATAAAGCATTTCAACATTTGCCCTTATAACAACTTGATCTGGTTTTGTATGATTAGTTTTGATGTGCTAATAACAATTACAAATTTCTCAACATGTGCTTTCTTAATGCTTCTTGTACTGGGGTTTCCTTAATTGTTTGTGCATACAATCAAGTAAATTTCCTTAAGTTTAAAATGACATTCATGAGAAAAATAGCTTTAGAAAACAAATATTGAACAAAAAACATTCATAGTGCAGAAAACCATCGAAGAGACACTTTAACATAGTGTTTTGATAAAGGAGTTCACCCCTCCTGGGCTACATCTCCTTGGTCCAGCTTCCATGGCTTAGGCCTCTGTATTAGCTCAATGTGGAAAAATGTTATTTTACAAAGATCTGTGGTTCCTTATACCTGAACCAATGTGTTAAGAATGTCCAAATTAGCTAATAACACCTCTTTCTAAGCTCAATTTGGTAAAAAATTGACTTCTCTAGGGCTCAGTTAGTCTTTTTCTAGAAAATCTCTACTAAATCTGGAATGACTCTAGTTAGCACACTAAATTTAGAGGCAGACCTGAATTTGGGGGAACCGCCAAATATGCCACCAAATTAAGCTCACAGTTAAGTTGTGCTTAACTGTTTTAAACTCGAATTAATTAATTTAATCTCGTAATTAGCACAAACTACAGTGTTAAGATCTGGCGGTTTAATGGGATGTTCACATGCGATAACCATCACATTAACTATTGTGGTCGAAACCATTGGAGTTGACCGTTTGATGTCGGGTGATAGCGTTCACATGCAGAATCGTCGAAGCTTTGGTTTGGATAGCCGTTGGGTTAACATAAACAATTGTGGTTTTTTTTTTTATTGCGATCAAATGGGGGAGGGTCGGCCTGTGAGCTGGCCCTCCCCTAACTGGCAACCTCCAAACACTTACACTTGAAATGTAATCAGAGATATAACATGGTAAGAACCACAGTGTAGAGGAAGTGGTTAAGGCGTATGGTTTGCGTGCAAAAGGTCATGGGTTGGACCCTGAATTCCACCAATATATTTTACTCCATTGTGTAGACCTCCAACCCCACTTTTGGGAGGTGCCACGTGGCAGCCTTCGAGCTTGCCACGTGGCATTCTTCCATTGGTCCAAAAATCCACCAATAGAAATGTGCCAACACACCATTGTACAACCCAACCAAATGATGTCACTTGTCCATCCATGATTTTTCATTGACCAACGTTGACCATGCCTAGTCACCTGCCATGTTAGTAGTGCGGGCTGCTGACTATGCAGTCACTAGGCATCTTTTTTTTTGCAAATTTCACATGTTTAACAAAGCGATCAGAACACAATAACTTTCTCATACGAACTCGGTTTTTGACGAAACGAATTGCATTGGGATCATTTTTCTGAGACGGACGTAGTTGTTTAGGTTTAGAGCCATTATGAGAAATTTGAATTTTGAGCTAAATATTGAGTACCTGATCATCCAAAAAACCATATGTCATTTTATATAACACTTATTTATATGATATTTTTTTAATTACTAAATTTAATTAAAATGGAAAGAGACATGCCTATTCCAAAATAGAAATCCCTATTGGCATGATTAATTCAATAAGAGTAGAAAGTACAAAAGGGGAAAAAAGGGAATAAGTGAAATTGCAAAAATCTTAAAGATATTAAACTAGAATGAAAGAAATTAAATTAGAATGAAATGATTGAATTTGAAAATGAGCTAGTTAAGAAATTAAAAATTGTTCAAAACAAAAACATATGAAATGAGTGAGGAAATCAAGTGAATCAAACATAAGGATATAAGGAGGAAGAGGGGAACAAGAGTGATTTAGATGATAAATGATAAGATTCTAGGATTGGCTAAGTTTATAACCATTTTCTGTATTTAAGTTATGAGTGTATTTTTCTATTTCTGGCACTTCACAAATGATTTGTGATAGATAAAAAGGACCAGTGCAAAGGGAATAGGGAAAGAATTTCATTTTTTTGAAGAATATGACGTGTTTAAAAATGTAGGAATAGTTAGCAATAACTGATTCAAAAATGTTATTATGGCTCGTATCAGCTATATTCTCCATAAGTTGAGTTTTGAATATATCTCAGTTTCACCAATGTATAGTATGGAATTCCATAAACTGGTTAGCCCAACACTGGATCCGCTTTATTCTTGAAAGTTCCAAATAATTGTGTTGAATTATGTTTGTGTCATGTGTGTGAATTATGGTGAATTAAAATCATATTGGTTCAATATGGGCATCAAAATTTCCTATGGGTGTCATGTTTGGGTAATAAGAATCATACTAAGATTGTTGGCATTTTTAAATGAACATTTTTTTGGCCATTTTGGATATATTTACATTAGGTTATTATTAGTCTCCATCTCATCAAGGACTATAGCATTTGCCTCGCTGTCAAAGTGCATTTACTTTGCATTTTTTTGCTATGTTTTTGCAATTTAACCAAAATTTCGGGAAAACCTTGAATATTTCTATTTTCTGTAAATTCAAAAATAATTTTGCAATTTTCTGGAAATTGTCTTTCTAATTTTCAATTGGTTGAGCCAATTCTAACTAAACATAATTCCCTTAGGGGAGAGAATTTTATTTTCCATATTTTCTAGTGCCTACGGAGCTTGTTTGAGTGTGGAGAAGTTGAGTGTGCGGGAGCAAAACATTGATACATTGTAAGATAAGAATTATTCAGAATTTCGAGAAAGCTCATTGAGAAAAGTGTGGACAACTTTGCACTTGATAAAATGAACTTCCTCTGAAAACTCTGCATTCTGCACAACTATATCACGAGAAACATTGGTAATGGTGAACCAGAGAAACACTTCTAATGAAAATAAGGATAAATGAAAACAACAGAAGAAAATGAAACTGCATTTCCGATCATGAATATAATACGTGAAAAATACAATTAAGGCCATGGTCATGTCATGCCGATGGTCGATTCATTTTCAAGACATATGGGAAGATTCTCACAGATTTTGTATTTTTCAAAATTAAACAATAGGTTACCCGCTAAAGGCCAAAGATGCTAATCAAACTTTAAAACTTACTATATTTAAAATTCAAAAAAAAAATTGCTCTAGAAATGAGAATAATATTTTAAACATGCTAGTTCGATAACTCTTGACTTTTTATAAACTCTTAACTCGTTGAAGGTGGTTCTATATCGACATTAGGTGGATGAGCTGATCAGTTCTACAAAGTTGCAGCTAAAGTTGTGGTATTTCAAAGGTACAACTTAATGTCGTCTTCACATTTATCTATGTTTAGGTCATCAACTATGTATTTGTTTTATTTGTGTTGTGGATGTGAGAGTTTAGTAAGTGGGTTGAGCTAAGTGTTAAATAATTGAAATTATATATATATGAAAAATTTGATTAGCACAATTATATTAATAAATATGATTGATATGCATCAAAAGCGTATATCAATCACATGCACAGTTACATTAGTAAATGTGGTTGATTATTATGATTAATTAATATTACAACTATTATTATTATTATTATTATTATTATTTTTATTATTTACTATTAATGTTTTATTAATATTTAATTTATAAATAATTAATCCATTCATTATTAATAATTAATAATTGATGATGATGATGATCATTAATGTCCACTAAGACCAATAAGGTCTATCAAACCTTAAGAAAGAATTGGTTAATAACTTAATTGGGATTATTTAAAATTTTATTTATGTGATCAAAAAGGAGGGAAAGAAGCGTTCTGAAGTCATTGTATTTTTGTTGACTGAACAAGTCAATGAGGTTGGTAGTGGGGGGAATGTTTTGGAATTGAGAGTGGATGTGAGTAAGGGTTAGACAATACAAGAGAAAATGTTTTTCATCTTCGACTCTCTTGGAATTGCAAATGAGACATATTTTCTTGAAAAACCCAAGGAATAAAAAATAAATAAATAATAATAATTATAATTATTTTATTAATATAAAAATATGGTTAATTATTTTAATAATTCATTTTTATTTAATTAGTTATTATTAATCCATTAAATAAATAAATAAATAATTTATTGTTATTAATTAATTAATAATAATAATAATAATAAGTAATGATGACGATGATTATTATTATTATTATTATTATCAATAAACTCATGGATGAAAATTTAACCCAAGTGATTGATATTATAAATTCAAGGGATTTAATCCAAAGAAATAATATTAAACCCAAAGGATCAATATTATATACTCAAGGTATATAAACCCTAAGATAAATATTATAAACCGTAAAACAATCATGCTTGACCATAGTTGATATTCATATTGAGACAATCTTTGTGACAATGTGACATTGGATCATTGTTCACCATGGTTGATTATGATTGATTTTCATATTGAGACAATCTTTGTAACAATGTGACGTTGGACCATGGCTGATTTTCATATTGAGAAAATCTTTGTCACAATGTGACATTGGGCCATGGTCGACAATGATTATAATCCCAATGGATCTATATTAAACTAAAAGATTAATATTATAAAAACTATGAATAATATTATACCCTAGGAGTATGAACCTTTATATTAATAAACCCAAGCGATTGATATTATAAACGCGAGGGAATAATAAACCCAAGGGATTCATACTAAATACCCAAGCGAATAATATTAAACCCAAGGGATAAATATTATAAACTCGAGGTATATAAACCCTAAGATAAATATCATAAACCCTAAAATAGACATGGTTGACCAAGTTTTACCATGGTTGATTTTCATACTAAGACAATCTTTGTCACAATACAACATTTGATCATGGTTGACCATCGTTGATCATGGTTGATTTTCATATTAAAACATTTTTTGTCACAATGTAACATTGAACCATGGTTGCGCATGATTGACCATGATTATAAAGCCAAGGGATTTATATTAAACCATAGGATTAAAATTATAAACCTTATGAATAATATTATACCCTAGGAATATGAATCCTTATATTGATAAACCCAAGGGATTAATTCTAAAACCCTAAGGTATTATAAACCCAATGTATGCAAACCCTAAGAAAAATATTATAAACCCAAGGGATTAATGCTAAAAACCCAAAGGACTATAAATCCAAGGGAATAATATTAAACCAAAGGGACAAATATTATAAACCCATGGTATATAAACCTAAAGATAAATATTATAAACTCTAAAATAAACATGGTTGACCACAATTGATTTTCATATTGACACAATCTTTGCCACAATGTGACGTTGGACTATAGTTGACCATGATTGATTTTCATATTGAGAGAACCTTTCACACATTGTGACGTTGGAAAATGGTTGGCCATGGTTGACCATGGTTGATTTTCATATTGAGACAATCTTTGTCACAATGCGACATTGGACCATAGTTGATCATAGATGACCATGGTTGTCAACCTATGAAACTAGAGCAAGAGATAATATTTTTCACAATGTGATTATGGTTGGTTTACATATTGAGACAATGTTTGACATAATCTAATGATTGGAACATGGTTGACCATGTTTAATTTTCATTTGAGACAATCCTTGTCAAAATGCGACATTGGTTGGTTTTCATATTGAGAAAATATTTGTGACAATGTGACATTGGACCATGGTTGACTGCGATGATAAACCCACTAGATTTATATTAAACCCAAAAACTAAAAATCCTTTGAATAATATTGTACCCTATGAATATACTAAAAATCCAAGAGATTATAAACTCAAGAGAATAATATTAAACCCAAGGGATAAATATTATAAACCCAAGGTATATAAACTCTAAGATAAATATTATAAACCATAAAATAAACATGGTTGACCATAGTTTTACAATTGATTTTCATATTTACACAATCTTTGTCACAATGCACTGTTGGACTATGGTTGACCATAGTTGACCACGGTTGATTTTCATATTGACACAATCTTTGTCATAATGTTGAACCATGATCAACTATGGTCCAACATCACTTTGTGACAAAAGTTGTCTCAATATGAAAATGAACCATGGTCAACCATGTGTATTTAAGGGTTTATAATATTTATCAAAGGGTTTATATACCTCATGTTTATAATACTAATCCATTGGTTTTAATATTATTACCTTGGGTTTATATCACCTTTGGATTTTAGAATTAATCCCTTGGGTTTATAATATCAAACCCTTCAGTTTATTAATCTAATGGTTCATATTTCTAGGGTATAATATTATTCTCAAGGTTTATAATATAAATCCTAGGGTTTAATATAAATCCCTTGAGTTTACAATTATGTTCAACCATGATCAACAATAGTCTTATGTGACATTGTGTCAAAAATGGTCTCAATATGAAAATCAACCATGGTTAACCAATGACCATGGTCCAACGTTGCGACAAAGATGGTCTCAAAATTAAAATCAACGTTGGTAATCCATGATCAATCATGTTTATTTTAAGGTTTATAATATTTATCTTAGGGTTTTTCTACCTTGGGTTTATAATCCATTGGGTTTCTAGTATTAATCACTTGAGTTTATTAATCTAAGGTTCATATTCCTACGGTTTAAAATATTAATCGTTGGGATTAATATAAATCCATTGGGTTTATAATCATGGTCTATTAGCCTCACTCTGATGTGATAAAAACAATTCTAAGTCCAAAATTATTAAATTGATTAAAATCATAAAATTTGGATTTAATCCTGCTTTTATAGATTGGGTTTTTTCTTCATAGTTAGGAGTCAATTTAGGCATAGTTGGTTGAGAGATTCTCTCCAACTAGTTAGGCTCCTAGATTAGTGTATGGTTGAGAGATTTTCTCAACCAAAGTGTCCAAGATAAATGCACTACCTTGAGACAAATTTCCTCATATATTTATATTTGTATTATTATCATGATCTTGTACAATTACATTATGAGAAGAATGCATTGTTATTCGTGTTTATTTTGTTTTAATTTCCTTTATTGTGATATCAGATCATTATAGTTCTTAGGGCATGAGTGATTGAGTGGTAATTTTCCATGGAAGGTGGAGAACTCAAATCTCATTGTGGTAATTTTGGTGCACACTCTCTTTTTCAAATTGTATGGTCAAAGAAAGTAATGCTGGAGCAGATGTGAAATATTGTTTAGAATGGAAAACCATAGTGTATGTAATATGTGGGAGAAATGAAGAAGGGCCTGGACATGACAAAATTTTAATCATCTCAGTGAACGCTCAAAGACTGCAGTTAGCGGAAATCATTCAACATTAGCGTTGATTGTCCATTTCTTGCAGGCAAACCACAAAATAATTATTTCATTTATAAAGTTGAATGTTAGCAATTTCCCTCAATTGTCTTTGATGAGACATGGAAATCCAGGGTGTGAATGTTTTGTCACACGTAATATTCAGCCTCTCGTGGCACATCTAAGGGATGATCACAAAGTTGACGTGCATATTCAATACTTTTATGTTAATTTTGAAGCCTTTCAATTAAGTATAGCGCTGTATATATGGCTTTTCTAAGTTTTATGAGAGATGTTAATAAAGAAAAGAATTTCAGTTGCAAGGGCAAGTTGCTTGAAAATGTAAAAAACAACACAATGATGGTGTCCAGGCATGGCATGCGAGGAAAAGACAATAGGTTTACAAAGTTTATTCATGGTGTAACAATGCGTTCAAGTACTAGGCCTCAATAAATACTTCATAGGTTGTTTAATATTTTTCGTTTATTTCGTGTCATTGTCCAGGAGCGCTTAGTTATGTTAGTTAGCTGTATTTATGAGTAAATTTGGAATCGCTTCCTAGAATTTATTTTCTTATTCATTCCTTCTAGTATATCTATTAATGTATGAATAAGCCTGGTTTCTGGTTTCCATGATTGTCCAAGAAAACATGTGTTGGAGATTAGATGCACAACAGATTAAAATTAAATACTCAGCAAATAAATCAAGCACATAAGATAGAGGTTTAACGTGGTTCACCCAACCAATATGGGCTATGTCCACACAACATAGGCATCGGCAATCTTTATTAATCAAACAGGAGATTACATAATTAAATCCTCACAAACTCTCACCCTCATAAAACAATCCATATGGATACCTGTTATATAGCAAAGAGAATCTAACTGCCTCATAAATCCTCTCAAGTCAAATTTAGGATGCATTAACTCCCTCCCAACAAACTGGAGCTAATCTAGGAACTAATTCCTATTGTTGTCATCTACTGAGATTTTGCCTATTTTATTCAAAACAGAAAATCTCAACAATCTCCACCTTGACAACAATTAGCCTGATGCCTTGTTATTATTATTTTATCTTTTTTGCAAGCCAAGAGAAACCAAACACCAGCATAGCTTCTCTAACAAAACTGGTTTCGTGAACATGTCTGCACAATTCTCCTTTGTATGCACCTTTTCCAAAGAGACTCCCCTTTCAGTGATAACCTGTCTTACAAAATGGTACTTGATCGGTATATGCTTTGATTTACTATGATAGGCCGGATTCTTAGCCAAATGTATTGCACTTTGACTGTCACAAAATAACTTGATGTCGTCCTGCAACCTACCAAATTCACCAAACAAACCTTTCAACCAAATCGCTTCTTTGCAAGCATGAGAAGCAGCAATGTATTCTGCTTTAGTAGTGGATAAAGCAACAATGTTCTATAGCTTTGACATCCAACTGATAGCTCCACCTGCAAGAGTAAAGACATACCCTGATGTTGACCTTCTCTTATCCAAATAACCTGCAAAATCGGAATCAACATATCCGCAAACAAATTCACTACTCTTATTGTAAGTGATACAATAACTACTTATGCCTCTCAAATATCGAAGCACCCATTTCACTGTTGACCAGTGTTCTTTACCCGGATTTGCCATATGCCTGCTGACAACCCCAACTGCATGTGAAATATCTGGTTGAGTACAAACCATCGCATACATTAAGAATCCTACTACATTGGCATATGGAATTCGAGACATATAATCCTTTTCTTCATCGGTATTAGGACATAAACTCGAAGAAAGCTTGAAATGGGAAACAAAAGGGACTGACACAGGCTTCACATTATTCATACCAAATCTCAAAAGTATTTTCTCAATATACTTATGTTGTGATAGCCATAGCTTACCATTTCTCCTGTCTCTGAAAATCTCCATGCCCAAAATCTGTCTTGCTGCTCCTAGATCTTTCATATCAAATGTCCTTGCCATCTGAGCCTTCAACCTGTTGATTTCTTCTATGCTTTTGCTTGCTAAAAGCATATCGTCAACATACAATACTAAGATAATGAATATGCCATTTTTTAATTGCTTAAAATAAACACAATGATCATATTCACTTCTAACATATTTCTGACTCAACATGAAAGAATCAAACTTCTTATACCACTGCCGAGGCGACTGCTTCAGGCCATATAATGACTTCTTGAGCCTGCAGACAAATTTCGCATTGCGATGCTGAACAAACCCTTCCGGTTGTTCCATATATATTTCCTCATCTAAATCACCATGTAGAAATGCAGTCTTAACATCTAACTGCTGCAACTCTAAATCAAGCAAAGCCACTAATGCTAACACAATTCTAATTGAAACAATTTTAACCACTGGTGAAAAAATCTCATGAAAATCAATACCGGCTTTCTGAGAAAACCCTTTTGCAACCAGTTGCACTTTGTACCTGTCTTCCGTATCATTCACACCTCGTTTCAGCTTGAAAACCCATTTACACCCCACAGTTTTCCTGTCTTTCAGAAGCTCAACCAGATCCCATGTGCCGTTCTTACTTGAGGCCATCATTTCTTCCTTCATGGCTGCTTTCCACTTATCACTTTTTGAACCTTCTATTGCTTCCTGATAGCACAGAGGTTCATCGTCATTAGCAGTAAATGCAACAGAAGTGACATAATCATCATACCTTCTCGGTGGCCGTTTGATTCTTGTCGACCTCCTTAAGGATGTTACTGGTGCTTCCTCGATTGGCTGACTACCCTCTGTAGGAACTTCTTGCCGATAAGTATTTGAGACCTGTTCATGATCTAAACCTGAACCCTGTTCATGTTCTGATTCTGAAACCTGTTCATGACTAGTATCTGAACTATGGTCATCATGACTATCATTAGAAATGCTATCAAACTGAATATGTTGAAGTCAGATACATCATCCTGTTTCAATCTACTATCTACATCTAACTGTACAAGAGAGGATTCATTAAACTTTACATCTCTGTTGATGATGATTTTGTGGGTAGTAGGATCCCACAATCTATATCCTTTGTTCCAACACCATACCCAACAAAGATATACCTTTTAGACTTTGGATCTAACTTAGTTCGCTGATGTTTAGGCACTAGAGCATATGCATCACAACCAAACACTCTGAGTTTAGAATAGTCACAAGGGTGTCCTTTCCATACCTCTTGCGGAATCTTACAGTCTATGGCCGTCGATGGAGATCGGTTTATCACATAACAAGTTGTTGCCACCACTTCTGTCCACAACTCCTTTTGCAACCCAGCGTTACTCAGCATACTCCTTACTCTTTCTAGAAGAGTCTTGTTCATGCGTTCAGCAACTCCCTTTTGTTGAGGAGTATAAACCGTGGTCTTATGCCTCTCGATCCCTGCATCCTTGCAATAGCTTTCAAACTCCTTGGAAGTAAACTCACCACCATTGTCAGTTCTTAAACACTTTATTGTTCTACCAGTGTTGTTTTCTACCAATGCTCTAAAATGCTTGAAAAATGAAAAAACATCAGACTTTCTTTTCAACATGTAGACCCAGACCTTCCTAGAAAAGTCATCAATGAATGACAAAATAAGACGAACCACCATATGAAGTTGTAGGGGCTGGTCCCCAAACATCTGAATGGATATAATCAAGTATGCC
>APFE031753241.1:225865-252476 GCA_000404065.3 Pinus taeda
TTAATAACCTAATGTTATCTAATAAAATAAATTACGTAAGTTTCTAGTCAACACTCCTAATTTCACTAATGTCTAGAAATAGAATATTGTTTTATCAATTTTAATATTATAAAAATAATAATAATATTAAATTTATTAATAAAAGTTGGGCTGGGTCTTAGGGTCAAAAGTAGCCGTTATATAGCCGTTGGAGTCTCTGCTCAATCTATTTAACTTGCTAGGCCAGATTTGTGTCTTCAACTTGTCCTGACGATGAACCACACTAGTTGGTTCGAAACGCGTCGACAAAGGTCATTTTTATGTGATTCATGCCGAAGCTATTCTTATAATTCTTATACCACTGCCGAGGCGACTGCTTCAGGCCATATAAATACTTCTTGAGCCTGCAGACAAATTTCTCATTGCGATGCTGAACAAACCCTTCCGGTTGTTCCATATAAATTTCCTCATCTAAGTCACCATGTAGAAATGTAGTCTTAACATCTAATTGCTGCAACTCTAAATCAAGCAAAGCCACTAATTCTAACACAATTCTAATTGAAACAATTTTAACCACTGGTGAAAAAATCTCATGAAAGTCAATACCGGCTTTTTGAGAAAACCCTTTTGCAACCAGTCATGCTTTGTACCTGTCTTCCGTATCATTTACACCCCATTTTAGCTTGAAAACCCATTTACACCCCACAGTTTTCCTGTCTTTTGGAAGCTCAACCAGATCCCATGTGCCATTCTTACTCAAGGCCATCGTTTCGTCCTTCATGGCTGCTTTCCACTTGTCACTATTCGCACCTTCTATTGCTTCCTGATAGCACAGAGGTTCATTGTCATTAGCAATAAATGCAACTAAAGTAACATAATCATCATACCTTCTCGGTGGCCGTTTGATTCTTGTCGATCTCCTTAAGGATGTTTCTAGTGCTTCCTCGATTCGCTGACTACCATCTGTAGGAACTTCTTGATTATCAGTATCTGAGACCTGTTCATTATCTAAACTTGAACCCTGTTCATGTTCTGATTCTGAAACTTATTCATGACTAGTATCTGAACTATGGTCATCATGACTATCATTAGAAATGCTATCAAACTGAATGTGCTGAAATTCAGATACATCATCCTGTTTCAATCTACTATCTACATCTAACTGTACAAGAGAGGATTCATTAAACTTTACATCTCTGTTGATGATGATTTTGCAAGTAGTAGGATCCCACAATCTATATCCATTTGTTCCAACACCATACCCAACAAAGATATACCTTTTAGACTTTGGATCTAATTTAGTTCGATGATGTTTAGGTACTAGAGCATATGCATCATAACCAAACACTCTGAGTTTAGAATAGTTACAAGGGTGTCCTTTCCATACCTCTTGCGGAATCTTGCAGTCTATTGCCATTGATGGAGATCGGTTTATCACATAACAAGTTGTTGCCACCGCTTCCGTCCACAACTCCTTTTGCAACCCGGCGTTACTTAACATACTCCTTGCTCTCTCTAGAAGAGTCTTGTTCATGCATTCAGCAACTCCATTTTGCTGAGGAGTATCCGTGGTCTTATGTCTCTCGATCCCTGCATCCTTGCAATAGCTGTCAAACTCCTTGGAAGTAAAATCACCACCATTGTCAGTTCTTAAACATTTTATTGTTCTACTAGTGCTGTTTTCTACCAATGCTCTAAACTGCTTGAAAACTGAAAAAAACATCAGACTTCTTTTTCAACATGTAGACCCACACTTTCCTAGAAAAGTCATCAATAAATGATACAAAATATGATGAACCACCATATGAAGTTGTAGGGGCTGGACCCCAGACATCTGAATGGATATAATCAAGTATTCCTTTACTAGTATGTTTGCATGTTTTAAACTTTTGTTTACTTTGTTTTCCAAACAGACAATGCTTACAGAAATCTAACTTTCCAGACTTTAGATTTGGAAGTAACTTGCGATCAGCCAAAATTTTTAATCCTCTTTCACTCATATACCCCAATCTTTGATGCCATAAGTGAATGGAACTACTGTCATGTTCAGACACAGTAGACACAAAATCTGACCTTATACCTCCTTCTAACTGAAATAGATTTCCTACTTTCTTAGCTTTCATAACTAGTAAAATACCTTTGTAAATTTTCATTACTCCACCTTGAATTACAGTTTTATATCCATTTGAATCAAGTTCTCCTAATGAAATCAAAGTTTTCCTTAAATCTGGTACATGCCTCACATAAGTTAATATTCTAGTTGTCCCATCAAACATTTGTAGTTGTATGCTCCCAATTCCAACAATATTACATGTTACATCATTACCCATGTACACAACTCCATCATTAATTGATTTATATTCCTTAAACCATTCTTAATGGATACACATGTGGTTTGATGCACTGGAATCTAACAACCAATGTTGACCATGATTTGACACATTAACTGATAATACTTCATCACTCATACCTGAACCAAATGTCGAACCTGTATCTGTTGTATTTGCCTCCTTCTTCTCTGTCGAAGAATCTACTTTTGAAGTTTGCTGTTGTCGCTTCCAGCAGTCCTTCTTTAAATGCCATGGTTTGCCACAAAACCAACGCTTTAGCTTACTCTTCTTCCCTTTCGACTTTGAACGTGAGTCGCTCGGCCTCCTGGAGTGTCTTTCTTTCGAACGACCTCTAACCATCATAGCTTCTGATATAGAGGTTTCGGAATGCGACTTCCTCCTTGTTTCTTCCGATAATAAGGATGCAACTACATCATCAAACTCAATAGTTTCTGATGAACTAAGACTTATAGAAGTAACAAAATGATCCCATGACTCGGGCAACGAGCACAATAAAGTAATAGCTTTATCCTCGGATTGAATTTTTACTTCTATACTTTGTAATTGCACAAGAAGAGTATTAAAACCATTTAAATGATCAGCAATCGATGTACCTTCCTTCATTCTCAAACTGTACAACTGTCGCTTCAGGAGAATCCTATTGGTTAAGGATTTGGTCATGTACAGTTTCTTCAGTTTCGTCCACAAACCAGCAGCTGTTGTCTCCAACACAATATTAAACAGGACATCATCAGCTAGACACAGTCGAATAGCACTAATCGCTCTTTCATCCATCTCGGCCCACTCACTATCTGTGATGTTGTAAGGCTGTTTGGACTTGCCCAACAACGCCTTTGCCACACCATGTTGGACAAGCAAATCGTACATTTTCACCTTCCAGATCTCGAAATTATTCTTGCCATTAAACTTCTCAATTTCAAACCGGGCACTTTGAGTTTTCGCCATCTTTTCCATCGACCTCGAGGTTCACAATTCAGCGGGCTGGGTGAATATTGTAAAATCTCCAGGTAGCAATTGATTAAGACATTGCAACCTCCAATCAAACGCACCAACAGCAATGTACAAGCCTCCACGCACAGTAAAACGATCCACGTCTCCAGCAATACAGCTCCACGCAGGTAAGAACACAAGGCTCCACGTAGGTCGTAATACCTTCACACACGCTGCCCACAAATGATCCACACAGCAGCAATAAACTCCACGCACTAGCACGCAGGTCTGGTCTGTCTGTCTTCCGCGCAGTAGTGATATACACCCTCCACACTCAGTCATACGCACCTCCAGCATGCACCTCCAGCATGCAATCTCAGCACCTCCATCACTCCAACATTGCTCTGTTACCAATTGTTGGAGATCAGATGCTCAGCTAAATTAAACAAAATACACAGCAGATCAATCATGCACATAAAGACACAAGAATTTAACGTGGTTCACCCAACCAATCTGGGCTATGTCCACACAACATAGGCATTGGCAATTTATTAATCAAACAGGAGATTACATAATGAAATCCTCACAAAACTCTCACCCTCTTAGTAAACATCCGAATGGTTGCCTGTTATATAGCAAAGAGAATCTAACAACCTCATTAACTCACTCACATCAAATATAGGAGGCATTAATCATCTCCCAACAACCTGGAGCTAATATAGGAACAGATTCCTATTGTTGTCACCTACAGAGATTTTTGCCTATTTTACTCCAAACAGAAAATCTCAACATGTCACACCTTCTAATATTATTCTACACACAAATAGATTTCCAATGACATAAGAATCACCTGAATAAAATTTCATATGCAAAACTTATGTCACTTGGAACTTGACCTTCCTATTTTGACCACCATGATTTGAAAGGATGCCATGTTAGCCTCCATTATTCATGGAAAATGGGCTATCAACATGAGCATGGTGAAGAATCTAGAAAATTTGATATTGTAACTATATTTAAGATTTGAAGGAGTTGAACTTAACCAATAGTATGCTATCAGGATGTGGTCATTAGGAGGAAAATGGTTCCATTATATTCAAGAACATTTTGTGCCATTGATGAGAATAGATGAGAGTGGATATGGAGAGAGAAAATAAAGAGATTTTGCATAGTATAGCATCCTACAAGCCATAGTATTCACTTCTTTGTACTTGCATCCATTTTCCATTCAGAGAAAGAATATGGAGTAACCTCATCTTCCAGCTAGGTTTATTCCAAAAGTGTTTCTTAGGTTATATATTTTGTTAATTTTTTGTTTGTGATTTTTATTTTGTTGTTCCCTATTTTATGCATAATTTTAATTCAGGTGCATACATAATAAACAATAATTACCAAATCTATAAATATGGAGAAATAAATGCTCATTGTGTAGGTTTTATATTTTCTAATATATTTTTATAGATTTGTTGTGTCAAATTTTCGAGTGGAATATCCACGACAGTTTACAAATCATCGATAATGGTGAAACTTGTAATATTTCTCCATCTATGTTTGGTTTGACATCATATTCTTTTATTATTATTATATATTATTATATTATTATTATATTATTATTATATTATATTTTTATATCATTTTCTTCATCCCAAGATTCTCCACAATGCTTTGCATCTTTGAGATCTAAGGGGATTTCTATCTTTTAACCTTTCCCTTTTAAATTAATTTTATCTATCTTTAGAGATATAATGGCCTTCATTTTCCTTCCCCAAGGATGGTTAACCAATTTTGTTGTGTAGGCAGAAATTCCTATAACTAAGTGAATGACCTAAAAGTTGAATTCATACGGGACGCCTGTTATGATTGTCTATATGTTTCACAAAGTTCTAATGTGGTAAATAAGATGTTGACACACCAACCTGAAATATATTTTTTTCTATGTAGTTTTGATCTTCCCAATTTTATTTAAGTCTCTGTCAGGAGAATGTTCACTTGGAAAACAAAGTTAAAAACAACTTGATTTATCATGTATCCATTAATTTCTAGGTTGAATTGTGGATCATAGTTATCCTACATATTATTTTGCAATAAATTACGATTATTTTGGTATAGTATTCTTATTTGTATTCCTTTACAATTCTAAGTAGTTCAAGCAATTAGACAACTAATTACTTCTATTTAAGTAATTGTAGGATTTACTCTATGGTATCTTCATGATTTATATTGTTGTCATATTCTCAATTTTTGAATAATTTTAGATCTACATGCACTAGTTGTTTCTCTTGGTATGGATTAGGATATGTTTTTTTATTTTTTAATGGTTATATGGGATTTCTCCCTAACATATAATTTTGTTGGAATACTCCTAATATGGTCACAAAGTGCAAATTTTTGTGATTCAATACTGCTTATTTAGGGATCATGTGTACTAGATTGACATTTCCCTTATTCATAAGTTTATCCAACATAGTTGAGAAGTCCTCTAAGGAGTAATTTCCTATGCCACAAATATTACAATAATTCAAGTCATCTCATTGTTACAACAGATGGTGGGGGTAATATGATCTTCTTTCTAGCATATAAAACAATACAATAAACCTCTTTTGTTACCTCTTCCACCTTTTGTGAATCTTCCTCCTCTACCTACTCTTTGTTGGTATCCACCTCTTCCTTGCTATCCTCCATGCCTTTGATAGTGATTATTTTGCTATGTGTTTTGGTTGGCTACTTGTGTATGATATATTGCATGATAACTAGGTTAATTCCACCCAATCAAATGTTATTCTTGCATTTAATGGCTTGAATTTTCATAGATTGGAAAATGCTTTAGTTTTTAATTTTTAAGATTATGTGGAAAATCTCTCGTACTATGATTTTTCAAAGGCTGATGAATCTCATAGAAAAATATGCTTGAATTCTATCCACTTCTAGTTCTTTTTGAAATGGATTTCCATACTTACAATTGTCTTTTGTATGGCTTTCACTTTTATATCTTATGCACCGTAAGATATTTATTTGAATGGTAAAACTTCTTGGAAACTACTGGAAAATTTCTAACTTTTCTTCTACAAATTTATTGATTAAAGATGATGATATCAAAGGAAATCCATCATTAGTTTCTAGGTGCTACAACTTTGGAAAATATTCTTCACATGGCTTAATTTCATGCACTTATAAAGATCCTCTAATTTTTTGTAATAAGCATGATACATACCATTGCAGTAGGAGTTGTTCATCTATGTGGAAATTAATTTGACTTAATAAATCCTCAAACCTCTTATTGTGTCCTTCGATTATTGCTCCTAGTTGTTATTTTATTTGATTCAGTATTTGGAAGCTAAGGTGTTTGACATCTTGCACTTTAGAAAAAACATAAGAAATTGAATTTTATCTCTAAAATTCTTCTTATTTGTTTTTTAGTGAACTTCATGAACTAAGTTAGTTTGGTTTTGTTCCTTAGGGCTTGCTTGTCCTCATCATTGATGTACAATGATTTTGAAAAAAAATCATAGACAAACAAGTGATGCTTTGGGCCTTTGTCACATTTGTACAATTGAATATTATTTAGGCCCATTTTATCTTTTATGTACAGTTTCCATAGTGAAGGAGAAGTGTACTACATTTTCTGATTGTTTGGATGATTTAATGTTGTACTCAACTAATTTTTATAAGTCAACTAAGAAATGGTTGACTCCACTTGGCCCGTTGAATTATGTACTTCTCTCAATATTACTTTTACTAAGATAATGGTTTTGACTTCCTCGTTTTTTAGTGATATGGATTGGATCATTATATTTCTTTACATCCATCTCGATGCATTTGGAGTACAAAAATTAAAGGAATAGACTCACGAGACCGTTTTTACCGGTGAGACCTAGTTTGGTAAAACAAGTTCTAAAACCTTTCAGGAACATTTTGAGGCATCAAACAATTATTTGTGGGGGTAATTTTTTCTTCTTTAGTGCCACACCTTTTCATTCTATTCTACACAAATAGAAATTTTTAAGGGCCATGCATTGCATCAATTAGAGTTTGTATCCAAAAGTTATGCCACTCATAATTTGACCTTCTTGTTTTGACCACCATGGTTCAAGAGGATGCCATGTCAGCCCCTGTTATTCATGGAAAAATTGGCTAGCCACGTGGTTGTGGTGTAAAATACTCTAGAAGAGTCTATATTGTAACTTTTGTTAAGAGTTGATGTAGTCAAACTTAACCACTAGTAGGCTATTAGGTCGTGTTATAATTGGGTCAAGAGGAGGAAGAGGCATTCCATTCTTTTGAGTGAATTTGTTCCATAGGTGAGAAAAAATAGCCAAGAGGGATAGGAGCTAGAGCACACACATAGGATTTTTTCACTGTAGCAGCCACAGTCTAGAGGCCATACTTTTTTGTACCTGGAGTATATTTCCAGAGAGAGAAAGAGAGCAGAGCGACCTCACCTTCCAGCTGGGTTTTCTCCCAAAATAGTTTCCCAAAGCATATCTTGTGTCTTGTGTGTGTGTGTGTGTGTTTGTGATATTTTATTTTTTCATTCTCTATTTTCCACATAATTTCCAATCGCATGCATGCACTAATTACAGTAAAATCTACAGATCTAGAAAATTAATAAAATTGCAATAGTGTAGAATTTCATATTTTTAATATAATATTATCATATCTATTGTATCGAACTATCTAGTGGAATATCCAAACCGTTTATAGATCATTTATACTATCTTGATATATTTGGAGAGCTCTATTTATATATTTATTAAACCTCCCTTCTGAGGGACACATCAATTCACCACAACTACTTGTTGACTTAGAATATTATTCATCGGTAATTAAATTTGGAAGGGGGTGCATTTGTGAGATTGTTGATATGGAATGTGATATTCTCATTGCCTCGTTTCCTTACCCAAATTTTTTATGCTACAGGTATTTCAATCAAATATTCTATCATGCAATTTTCCTTCCAATTTAACGTTATACCACAAGAAAATATGGCTTGAGATATATATTTAATATTTAGTGGAGGAATTAATGAATACGAGGGATGACATATTGAGGAATTTTAAACAACACAGTGTTGTGCCAAAATCAACACTATCCATACTTTCTACAATATTTTCAATTTAACTAGCACCATCTACTGCCATGACCAACTATATGATATTACTCCTCTCAAGTGTTGCCAAGACAACCCCTCTCAAATCCAGTTGGTCTCTAATAATATTGTATAAGTCTAGTGCATCACATTTCTTCTCCTATAGTTTCTTTTTTTTTATGTTCATGGATCACTTGTGTTACATGTTTCCTTTTGTTTTCTTTGCCTTTTCTCCCTCTCCATTTTTTGAATATTAGATGAAGGTTTCATGATACTATATCTAACATGTATTTTTTCACTTTGATTCTTCTTATAATGTATATTTCCCTATGATCAACTTCCCCATTGATTTTAGCATGCTTTTATTTAGTGTGTTATATTTATTTAACTTTGAGTAAGGCGTCCCATGATTCGATGACCGCCGTCCCCCCACCCACCCCACCCCTTCCCCCACCACAATCAACCCCTACTTACTCCAAAATCAAAGATGGTAGTCATAACTCTTGATTTCATTTGTTAAAAATGAATCCCAGATATCTTTTGTACTCTTACAGTTGGATTCTTAGATTCTTTGCAAATTTTGTAGCCCCCAGTCCCAGCTAGTCTTATAGACAAAGTATGTAATTCTATTATGTGATCAAAACCTTTGTCTAGTAGAAATTTATGTAGGAGAGAAGGTATAGTGCATAAGAAACCATCGTGAAATATTGTGAAATTCCTTTTTGATTTTGTCTACTCACAATCCTCCTCCTATTTTTTTCTCTTCCCAATAATTGTTACAAATTTTATCAACCCACTAATATAAATTTGTTTTTCCCTCATTAGTGATATTAACATTAAATTCTAGTCATTCATTAATATATTCATTAACAATAACATTATTTATCTAATGATTTCTTTTAGGATGGATTCTAAAACTATTTTGTGTGTCTTTGTGAAAAGGTTAGCCCTTTCTTCTACTATCATTATGCAATTTATTTTTGCATCATTCTTGAGATATTGATCAATTTTCCATGCCCACCACTCATAAATCGCTTCCAAATTCAACAGATTCTAGGTATGCCTAATTGCTCAAACTTAGGTTTAGGAACTACTGGCAATGGAACCAATGTTGTAATTTAAGGAATAAGGAGTGATTACAAGTAGTATAACGATAAAGAAACATACATTATTATACACATCAATACATATAAACACGCATTGTTGAGAGAATGGGGAGATAACAGTAGTAGTCAAAGACCAGCAAATAAGTTTGTTTGTTAATGTAGCACATCACTTACAATAATGCCTCCAATCCCTCCTTTGTTACACAGTGACCTCTATTGTTTAGTTACCATGTAGTTATAACTATATAACTACCATAGTCGATTAACCTCACTTTGTGGTTTACTGAGTTATATTTGACTTGGATAGTTGACTGAGTTTGATTGTCAAGCCTAGTCAATTAGGTTTGTTAGCCTTTCCAACATGCCCCACTGAGTTAGTACTACTCCTAATAATATATAATTTCCAAATAAAACACATCATGGCCCCAAAATACAATGAGATTAACTAAATCTTAGCAATTTCTCTTCGACCTCCTTTATCCCCATGAAAAACCTAATATTGAAATATTTCACTAACCTCCCTATGTGTCCTACATGACACCATTTCCCTTAATTGTTAGCAATTATAAATAAAGAACATCAACAATCCTACTCTACATAGTAAACAATAAACACTTTAACACATCACAAGACATCACTAGAATATTAAAAAATTTTATCTCTCATGTCCTAAATGACACCATTGCTCCCAATCCTTGAAAAATTTAACATAAAATAAAATAATGCCCCTAAATAAAAAATACTTACTTTATTATTATTAATTTCACAAACTTCTCTAATTCCCCTCATGATACCATTGATCCTTAATAACTTCCTAGCATTCTTAATGCACAAGTAGAATTGGAGTCTAAAAGAAACATTAAAACATATCTTCTTATCCTTTTTAAAAATGTGGTAAAACCCAAAAAAAAAAAACTGTTTATAAATTCATCAAGTTTGTGTTTCTCTAAAAACATTTGGGCATCACAATATTGATAAAAAAATATCAACCATTTGAGCCTCTCGAGAAATTATTCTAACCTTATACTCTTTCCATTCATAATGATCTCTCATTTCCAAATAACACTATTTTTTCTCTTCAATGTGTTTTTATTGGAGGATTCTGTGTAATTTATCTACAACCATCTTGTAATTTCACCATAATTGTTAGTGATCAATGTAATATTATCATACAATATGGTCATTTGGTAGTTGATATGAAGACAATTACTTGATTTCATGTGCTCACATAAACATCGCTTTAGGACATTTTATGCCATTTATGCATGCATGCATGTCCATAACATAACAATCTCACATATTTAAATGTATGTTTTGAAAATTTTCATACATGGACCAAGGTCATTTTATTGTAATAAAGCTGAAATTCATGTCAAGAACACTATTGGATACAAATTAAATGACATAATAGCCATCATTTTGTCACTATGGTTATGCTAACACATTTCTAAAAGTGTAATGCATCTTCTACAATAAATATGTCAAGATTTTTCACGTAAAAGTGATTCATATTATACGATTTTTTTATGTAACCTTTCATTAACTATACATTATCATAATTTGATCATTAACTCTTTACGTTGTTCAATGAGTATTGTAATAGACTCGTTAGGATAATTTTCTTCATCCATGGTAGATCAAATTGAGAGACACCCCCATTGAAGACTAAATATTTCACAAGCATCAGATATAAAGAAGACTAGGACATTGGGATCAAACAAGCTACAAAATGAGTTGAAAATAAAAATGGCCATGAAGGATCAAGGACACCAAAGATCTCCCAAGGTAATCGAGTCTAGATTCTACATGATCTGCTCCTACCTTTATCCATCCTACTTGGTACTCCTAATTCACAAACGTTTTGCAACTACGAGGAAGAGGTAACTCCAAGACCCTCCTTGGAGTACAACCTTCTTTGTATGGGATTTTAATTTTGTTTTTTTTTATACTTTATATGAGTTTTATGTTTTATTCCCAAGGTAATAAGCTTAACCCATATTTAGTCAGTGGCCCTAAAGGCTATAGCGTTTTTTTTAGGATCATATGCATTATCCATTTTTCTATTGCTATCTTCAATTATGATTTTTTGGATTGCTAAAAGAGGTTTCTTTCCCTGATGGCCAGAGTTTTTTTGGACTATCAAGAGGCTTTGGTTTCTCTTATATCCCTCTTGGACCTTATGAATTTCTTATATTTTCTGCATTGAATGTAAAATAAAAGGATCAATTTTTTTTATTTTTTTTTGGAAAGACTGACATTGAGAGGAACATTTGGAGAAACGTACACCAAATATTTACTACAGTGCATAATTTGTCAAGCATTTAAATAATATGAAGAGTACAATTTCTCCAACATAGGGGAAAAAGTGATAGTTATATATAACTAGAGTTTCAGGCAGTGGTAGTCCCTGTCCGGTCTAAAAAATAATAATAAAACATACCAGATTGAATGATAATATAATCAGATTTGATGTCCATTCTAATTACAGCTAATGTTGTATCAAAGGTAGGGCCACAATAATATGTCCTTACTCATGTTGTTTAAAATATGGTGAATGATCTTGAAATACACTATTATCATTTGCAATAACTGGTCCAACTCTTGAGTCTCCTTACTTTTTTTTTCATATGACACAATGATTCCTCTTAGATGAAAGCCATTGTTGGTTGATCTGCCACTATAACAAGAGGGAATTTGTGGATGTATAGATGATGATTGTGGAAGAAATGGAATGTGAGTGTTGGATGATGAACTTAGGAATATGGGAGAAAAGATTAAGTGTCATTGGTAGTCAACTGATGAAACACTATACATAGAGCTTCCTTGATCCAAGGAGCACACAAGGAGAAACAAACACAAGGAACAACATATAGTCATTCGAAGGGAGATACGACAACTAATTAACAATAATTATCATACCAAAGACTATGAAAATCTCATTAGTGAGAAACCCTAAAGGATTAAATCAACAATAATAAGAAATATTTGGGAAAATGAGCCAACCTTAGGATGGTCATAGCATTAAAAAAATAAACAATATTTTTTGGAAATAACTTGTAGAATTAAACATAATAAACAATATAATTTTGAAATAACCATTTTTTTAATTGCATTAGGATTAATTGGGATTAATTCAATTAATTGCAGATTATTTCATCTATGTGTTGAGGTGAAATAGTTAATTGCATCAAGATTATCGCAAAAAATAACTTGTAGAATTAAACATAATAAACAATATGATTTTGAAATAACCATTTTTCATTTTTTTAATTGAATTAGGATTAATTGGGATTAATTCAATTAATCGCAAATTATTTCATCTATGTGCTGAGGTGAAATAGTTAATTGCATCGGGATTAATTGGGATTTAATTCAATTAATCGCATATTATTTCATCTATGTGCTAAGGTGGAAAATATACGATATTTGACATCACTTCCCCAAGGATAATTTTAAAAGGACCTTATTTGAATTTTCAAATAAATCATCTTAAATAAATTTAAATGTATTAGACTAAAGAGATTGTTTGGTAAATCCTTAAAACAAATTGTCGAGTTCTTTAAGAAAAAGGAAACAAACGCAATTTAGTTCACTTTGAGTTGACTTGGGGCACTTTGCATAGATGAACAAATGAAGAAGTTGTAAATAAACCTTTGTATATTTTGGACAGTATTTTGTTAATTTTTTTTTAATTTCAAATAAAAATTAATGGACTAAATCTTGAATATATGATCCTTGGAAATTGTACACGAAATCCTTTTAAGAAAATTCTTTTTGTTGTTGTAACGGCATGTGCTTTGACTAATATAAGTCAATTTTATGCTTGATCTATTTGAAATTTGAATAAATAAAGTAAAATATGATAGTTTCAACACCATAACTTAGGAAATTTATGAATAAGGAAACTGGAAAAAGTTTGACAAGTGCTTTAATGGCAAATACTTTTATGTCAAACGTAACAAGAATTACTTATATTTCCCACTAAAATAATCGTCAAACGTAATTCTAAGTGAAAAAAAAAAAAAAAAAAAAAAAAAAAATTGTCTATATAAACAACCAATGAGAAACATTATTGCCATAACCTAATGTGAGATATCAGTTTGTATATCGTCCTTTATCTTAAGGGAATTTCTTACTGAGACCCTCATAAAGTAGGTAGAGGGGAATTGGAGAAGTAGTCACCGTTCTTCTTCAACCTCATTTTTATTAAATACTTAAAATATTCAAATTTACCTGAGGGATTTTAGACAGTTTATGTGCTAGTCAAAAAAGTCTAGTAGAGAAGTTACAAATCCAAACATTGCATGATTAATGCATAAGCAAGTTTTCAGATGTGGTAAAATATAATCGTTTTTAGGGGTCTGCATTGGCATGCAGACAAAATAAGAAATTAAATTTAAGATGGACGGTAATAATTAATATTTAGGGATTATAACTATTATTTATCTTGAAATCGAAAAGAATATTTGAGCGCATATTACAAGTTTGTAGATGATTTTCTAATTGAACATGAAGTTATGGTAAAGAAACTATTTTAAGGAGGATGGGATGGTTTCACGAAGTAGAAGCTACAGAAGAAAAAGGTCAATGAGGAAGGAATAGGTCTTTTTCCAAAACCTAAATCACTAATGGTCACGCCAAAGGTGGGGCCTATACTTTATAGAACTAGATTTATGAAAATGGGTCTTCCATTCTTCACAAGGGAAGCTATGACTCTGTGTATCCTAGCTAAAAGTTATAGGAAAAGAAAAACACATTATTATTAATTAGTGAGAAAGTGGAGGATTTTAGGGTATGGAATACCATGTTTTGTGGCCCTCCTCACCAAGATCTCGATCACACACAGGTTCACCGTCTCTCATCCGCCAATAAATTTTGGAAGGTTGCACCACCAGATAGAATATCTTCAAATCTAACAAAAGAAGAGTTGCATCTCATAGTTCATAATTTTTATTCCATGTGGCTATGGGAGTACATTTATTGTTTTAATGTACATTTATTCAATATGTATTAATGTAGTGTATAACATAATATTAAAATGGTTAAGATGATACAAATATAACAATAAGATGGAACTATGATAACAATTGAATTATGAAAAATGCGAGACATCAAATGTGTTATTTTTATCATATAAAAATAGTTATATGATAACAATATCTTAAATAAGTGTCTATCAAATGTTTCCTATTCTCCCTTTTAGAGGTGAATACCATGTTTGAGAAAAGGCCATCTAACCCTTCGTTTAGCCCCCCCCTCAATTGAATATTAAGCTTGAAGAAGGACCATATAACCCTCTCCAATATGCCACTAAATGAGAATACTAATATTGAGGAAGGGTTTGGTTTATCCTTTCCTAGGCCACCCCTAGGGGAAAATGCTATGCTTGAATAAGGGTAAACTAATTTTTCTGCAAGCTTCACCTTGATGAGAATAGTATGCTCAATTAATGGTAGACTAACCCTCCCCTAAGCTCACACTTAGCATAAATACTAAGCCTAATGGAGGGTTAAGTTATTCTTTTTCACTCTCCCTCTTGATGCAAATAATACTTTTAAGGAATGATTGATTAGCCCTTCACTGGATTTTCCATCAATGTGAATTCTATGCATGAGGAACAATCAACTCATCATTCCCTAGACATTTTCTTGATAATAACATCCCAATAAAGTGTTAATAAATCTTTCTCTAGACTCCCCATAAAAATCAATATTCTTCTTCAAAAAGGGTGAAATGGGCCATCATAGAGCTCCGAATTGACACAAGTACTAAACTTGAGAAAAAGTGAATCGATCCTTTGGTGGGCTCTCTTATAGAAGAAACAAAAAAAAAAAAAAACTAAATACATCAAAAAAGGATGGCCAACATTTTCATACCCCACTTTTGATGAGAATATTATTCTTGAAAAAAAATCAACTAACCCTTCTTCTGCTCCCCTTATATTCAAATACTAAGGTCAATAAAGTATCAACCAACTTGTCCTTGGTCTTCCCTTTCGCTTGAGTATCAAGCTTGAGAAAAGGTTAGAAACCCATTTTTGGACCTCACATCTAATGAGAATAAAATCCTTAAGATGATAAAATATTTTTTGTTATACTTTTTTTGCAGATGTAATGAAACACCATTCATTTTCATCATTCTTTAGTAGCGAGATGGCAGTAACATTCACCAATGTCATAACACTTTTTTTTTTTTGGCTAAAGAGTTAATAAATAACTTATATTAAAAAAAATGAATTTTCATATAAATTTGTTTTATCCTTAAAAAAAATGATTTTTCATATAAATATGTTTTATCCTTTAAAAAATAATAAAATAATATATATGTTAAATTCATGTAGCACTTAGTGATAATGAGTCCATATCTTATCTTAAACAGAGAAAAAAACATCACTAGCTATTAGATCCCTAAATAAACCATGTTAATTAAAACAATATTATTTTTTCGGAAATTCAAAATACATATATGTAGAAAATTAAAACTACCATGAGTCTCAAAGAAGATAGAGTGAAGGCGCTATTTGGAAATGGACATGTTCATAGTATTTCATGGCTTCAAATATAGAATCTTCATAAGAGACATGTTACTCATTTTCATGAAGACGCAACCCTAAGGCTGCACAACCAATATACCTTATCGGGATTCATTTTCCCCTTTAACTGCTCTTTAAATCTCCATGGCCACATATATGCATCAGAAGCGTTTTATATGCATCCAGCCTTAAAAATCCCAATTGGATAAAAAATGAATGATCCATTGAATCACCCCGCCAGACAACCCTATTCCTTTAAATATAATCCCTTTTACTATCGGGAACGAAAGGCCTTCGAAAGACCTTAAATTAGTGCTTTTTCCCTTTCGGGATCAAATACCCTCCAAAATGTCGAAACAAAGGTTTTTCACCTTTCTACACAATTATATGCAATTTTGTCGCGTATCGAGATCTAGGTGATTGGATGGCTCTGATTCAATCATTGTATCAGCGATCGGAGTCTCAATGGTCAACAACTATTGGCGTTCCCCTTATCGAAGGTTCGATGTATCACTATCAACGATGGTAATAGCCGCTTTAAAATATATCACTCGCGCTCTGATATGTTGATGCAATTTACGTCGGCAATCACAATCGCAAAGGGTTTGGGGAGAAGCTTTGGTCATGCACCCATACAATTACATGATGCAATAGATAGGCCAGACCCGATAATGTTCAAAATCTCTGTCTAAAGGATTTGAGATCTGGATTCACAAGCCAACTCTGTTTTTCACCAATACTTAATGAATTTGGGTTTTTTTCACCTACAACACCAGAATGATGGAATACTCTCGCCCAACAATCCTTTAACACCTGGTCTCCATCAAAACATATGAAAAACATAGACCGGCATCAAGAGCATTCGAATATAGATAGAAAACCAAGCATTCAAAGCCTCCACAGGCTGGTTATATAACTATACTGGCAACACTGGTTATTCACCATAAACAAATAACAGAGCTTTGGCCTTCAGCCTGATCACACAGGTAAATTACTCTGTCTCAAAAAATACATCAATTACGCAGTTCCACACTCCAATCATCAATTATCTGTAAACATAAATACAAAACTATATTTGGGGCTCTCTCCCTTCTCTAGCCTAATTAATCTAATTAATGGCCTCTTCCTTCTACACAGCCCATAGGCTTACAATGCTCTTGGGTCCTCTCCCTCTCTGTCTCTCCTCTCACTCTCCTTCAGAAAACAAAGGAAATTTCATATATGCTAAATTAACCATCTCCTCCGCAATTGGAGGAATAAATTATACATTTAGAATTCAAGTCCTATCCTAATCTAAACATACTAGACTACTTGGCTTGATCTCCACGCGGGGAGGATCATTTGCCAGTTATTCCCATTTCTATTCAGAATTAGGCAACAAATTAACCACTTACATAATTGAAATTAATACAATTTAATTAACCAATTCTTCCTCCAACCTTTAATTAGCCACAACATGTGACCACTCCATCATATTTCTGGCTAGGTCTAGATGCTCCTGCATCAAACTCCCAAGGCTTAAATGAATCATGATCTCTTGATCATGCACTTATGATATGTGTCCTCCTGGATCCCATACTTTGTTTGGTAGTCTATCATTGGTTACTATGGTTTTTGTTTGTTCTTCAAGTCTCCCTCCTCTGTGTTGTAATGTCCCATTTTCTATGCTCTCACTGTCTGTTGTTGTCCTTCTCAGATATTTTATTGTTGTTTTTCTCACCTTAATTCACAGTTTTCCATTCTCTTCACCTGTACCATTCCTTCCAGCCAATCTTCCTTCCTTCGTTTGTCATGTATTTGTTTTATTGGAATGTTGTTGTATGAGTTTCCACAATTCACCCAATTCTTTGTCCATTTAACTTCTCCTATGCTGAATACTATTCCCATGCAACTAATTGTGTTCTTAGATAAGAACATCATAATCTCTGTATCCATATTTTCCCATATACATTTTTGAAATGTCATCTTTAGCCTTTTCTTCATAAATAAATCTTTGGAGTATAATAGTAATTCTGTTACTATCATCTTTTGAATTCATTTCTAGTTCAACAATTCCACACTATAGATTCAACATTATTCTATCTCCCTAAGACATTCTGATCTCATCCTTCACTAATTCGATCTGATCTTCAGAACCAATTCCCTTATTCAAATTCATTTCACACTGCCTTGTTCCTGCATATAAATCTTCATCAAAATTAATCAATTCATTAAACATAATTACTTTACCTTGCTTCCTCATTATGCCAATACTTTTGACAACTTCTTCTCCATATTTGTCATTCATGACTACTTTGCTCTCATTCAGTTCTATTTGTACAATCTGATCCCTTATTCCTTGGTTTTCTTGCCTCTTTAACTCATGCCACCAATATGCCATTTCATTTGGAATTTCTTCCAAAAGTTCTGCACAATCTTCATTGTCTGCATCATCTATCTTTAATACTTATTTACTCTGGCTTTATTCAAGGTCAATAATCTTCAATGGCTGTTTAACATCTACAAAGTTTTCTATGTCAATCTTTAGAAGTTGCTCCCCTTTGGCTTCTGTCTTCAATAATTGTCCAATATCTGCATAATTCACTACAGCTATGTTTAACAGCTACTCTTCCCCCTCAGTGTATCCTTTGATTTCAATAATTCTTTTGCCATCCTCCTTTTGACTTATCCTTTAGATGTCATTTGACTGGACATATTCTTCCACTTGACTGTAACTTTTCTCCTTATTCTGCATATGACTATGAGTAGTCATCTCTCCACTTGTTAATATATCAGTTTCCAATAACTACTTGTCTTTCCTCAAGTCTATATGACCTGCAAACACACAACAACTTTTAATTTTCAAAATAAAATACCTCTCATCTTCTTTTGATGCTTCAAGCACCAATCCTCCATCGTAGATCTTTTCGATTTCAGCGGATCCTTCTTGTTGTGACTCCATTTCTCTGAGTCTTTCCTTCTTTAACAAATCAATATGAATTTGTTCAAGTTCCTTGAACTCGTTCATCAGTTTGCCATTCCACCTCTGTTGTAATAGCTTCCACTTGACCCTTTTCTTCATTCTCCATCTGTATCTTTGGTCTTCACTTGTCTTTCTTTGTACTGCTAAACTAATCTCTAGTTCTTCATTCTGCTGCTAGTTGCTATACTTCTGCAATCTAATGCCTTCCTCAAATTCACTCTCATGTAGATGTTCATCTACTTTAAATTGCTAGTTCCTTCCATCTTCATCTTGCTGGATTAATACTTTTGTCTTCTTCATGTCTCTGAGGACATAATTTCGTTGTTGCTCCTGATCTTTCATCTCACCTTCAAATAATCTCTGCTCAATTTCTTTGATTTCAGAATCATATTTATTAATGTTGTCTTCCATATCTGCAGTCACATCATTAACTGAAGAGTCTAAACATTTATTCAACTCTATAAATGTCAGAGATTGTTCCTTCTTATTATGCATAGTAACCATATCCTTTCCTCCATTAGGTTTTGAAAGCTTCATTTCTCCTTCAGGTTCATTGAGCAGTCTTTCCAAGAATTCTATTTCCTTGTGAAATCTCTCCAACAGTTTGTCACAACTCCCATCCTCAGCTTCATCCTTTTTTCTGGAAATCCTCCTAAGTTATCCTGTTTTTTTCACTATCATATTACAAGCTTCTTTCATCAACTTCATTAAACAAATTCAATCGTTTACCTTCTTGTAGTACCACTATGGCATTGTCATTAGACTTCTGGTCCATTCAACTTCATCTAACTGCTTCACACCAAACAGAATTTCATCTATGAACTCCTTCTACTACAATAGATCAGCACATTCTTCCTCTAAAAGGAATTTTCCATCATACCTCACCTCAAGAGCTTCATTCATGTTTGTGATAATTTCCTCAAATTGTCCATCATCCTCTACGTATCCTACAATCATACACAAACTATGAGAATAAAAATCACAAGGCTCCATTGCCTCATCTGCTTCCCTTGACAACATATCTCCTTATTGTTCTGAACTATTCCAATATTTCATGAGATCTTAAGCTGATCTCTTATTATCCTCTTCACCCAACATTTCACCTTGTTCTAGTTTGCAAATGGAAACTTCCATTTCTACTTTTGCTTCTATAAGTTCCTTTGGTTCCTCTTGAGCACTCAATATCTGCTCAATCTTTCTCAATTCTTCTACTATCTCTAACTTCACTTGTTTATTTCTCTTTTCTTGTAGCTTCTGCCACTTCACTCTTTTCCTCATGGTCCAACCATGCTTCTGGTCTTCATCACTTTTCTATAGCACCTCCATCAATATTCCAATCTGGAAATCTATCTCAGCTTTCTCAGACTTTGTCAAACTCTTCTTGACTCATCCTCATGCCATTTTCTTTGGCATCTTTCCTTTTGTTGTGGCTTCCTTCTGAACCGCTGCTATGACTATATGTAATCATCTTCTCCTCCTCTCTTTCCATGAGCTCCTCACTCTTCTGCAACAAGCCTTTGCAACAACAAGTCCTCCTTACTGCGATCTTACCTCACTATGCTCTCCTCACTCAGTCTTTTGGTAAGCACAGTCCTCTATTTGGAACCTCCTCTTGAGCAACACCTTTTCTCCTTCTAGGCTTCTGCAATCTCTCACTCCCTCTTGAGAACACTTTAGTTGTCCTCTTCGTCCAACCTCTTGTTGGGTTCTTCAGGTTCACTGCCACTTCAGAGTTCTTTCCTTGCTCTGCTTTTGAGGACACATCTATTTATTCCCTCACAACTTCTCTTGGTATATATTGCTACAGTCTTCACACTTTCTTATGCTGTCACCTAGGTCTTGAATGGATTTCCTCTGTCTCTTGCATCTGCAAGTTCTGCTACACATCACCTTTGTGTGTCTTCCTTCTATTAGATTAGAATCTGGTCCTTCCTCTTGCCTACATAAATATCTTAACACATAATGTTGTTCTTAATTCCCTCATACAAAATTTCCTTATTCTGTTTAACCCAACTAGTTTTAATTACAATTCTGCTCTGCTATTAGTGATTTCAATCGCAAATTTTCTCCGATACCAAAAATGACACAACCCTAAGGCTGCAAAACCAATATACCTTATCGGGATTCATTTTCCCCTTTAATGGCCCTTTAAAGCTCCATGCCCACATATATGCATTGGAAGCATTTTCTATGCATCTAGCCTTAAAAATCCCAATTGGATAAAAAATGATCCATTCAATCACCCTGCCGAACAACCCTATTCCATTAAATATAAGCCCTTTTACTATCGGCGTTCCCCTTATCGAAGGTCCGATGCGATATCGTATCGCTATCGGTGATGGTAATAGCCTCTTTACAATATATCAGTTCTTCTTCGATATGCCGATGCGAGTTACGTCGGCAATTGTAATCGCAAAGGGTTTGGGAACAAGCTTTTGTCATGTGCCCATACAATTGCACAATGCGATAGATAGGTCAGGCCCAATAACGTTCAAAATCTCTGTCTAAAGGATTTGAGATCCGGATTCTCAATCCAACTGTGTTTTTCGCCCGATACTTAATGAATTTGGGTTTTTTTACCTGCAATACCAGAACGATGGAATACTCTCGCCCAATGATCCTTTAACACCCGATCTCCATCAAAACATATGAAAAACACAGATCGACATCAAGAGCATTCGAATATAGATAGAAAAACAAGCATTCAAAGCCTCCACAGGCCGGTTATATAACTATACTCGCAACACTAGTTATTCACGGTAAACAAATAACAGAGATTCGGCCTTCGGCTTGATCACATAGGTAAAGTCCTCTGTCTCAAAAAATACATCAATTACATAGTTCCACACTCAAATCATCAATTCTTTGTAAACATAAATAAAAACTATATTTGGGGCTCTCTCCCTTCTCTAGCCTAATTAATCTAATTAATGGCCTCTTCCTTCTACATAGCCCGTAGGCTTACAGTGCTCTCGGGTCCTCTCCCTCTCTGTCTCCTCTCGCTCTCCTTCAGAAAACAAAGGAAATTGCATATATGCTAAGTTAACCATCTCCTCCACAATTGGAGGAATAAATTATGCATTTAGAATTCAAGTCCTATCCTAATCTAAACAAACTAGACTACTTGGCTTGATCTCCACACAGCGAGGATCATTTGCCATTTATTCCCAATTCTGTTCAGAATTAGGTAACAAATTAACCATTTACATAATTGAAATTAATACAATTTAATTAACCAATTCTTCCTCCAACCTTTCATTAGCCACAACATGTGACCACTCCATCACATTATTGGCTAGGTCTAGATGCTCTTGCATCCAATGATAAATGAATTATATAAATAGGCTTGAAATGGCGATCTTAAGTGATTATACCATGCTCGATTTTCAGCTATAGATTTAGTGTGTTTATATGTGTGGGAGAGAGAAAATTATCTCTTAAGAGAGCTTAAATAATTTATCAATAAATTAACTATTATGTTTATACAGTTTTTACACCTCTATGTAAGTTAGAGGTCCCTAATGAAAGTGGTATTATTTTTTTTAATAGAATAAAAAAATGAAAGAGAGAAATTCCCTCTTTATTGAATTGAATTCCTAAAATGAAAAGCAAGTAAGAAAATCAAATAGCTTACCCTTACTCCTTCCATGCAAGCTTCACTATTTCAATTTTGTGGCACTATTTAACTAAGTCACATACACATAACAAAAAAATATAGCTTTTCTCTCACACTAGCATCTATTTAACACTTTGATTTAAAGAAATCAACATATATCAAATATGAAAATATATATTTTAACTAAGCAAGCATTCCAACTAATATAACATATATTTAGAGGATGGGAAGAAAAGAGATCTTCTTAATATCTTGAAAAGTACAGTAATATCATTTAGTATATGAGTTTGTGATTCCATCACCTAAGATGGCGATTTTTCAACTCTACTGATGTACTAGAACACAACTTAATCTCCGATAGCCAAGAATTCTTATGCAAAGGAGAAACACCAAAAAGGGAACTTGAGTCTCCTAGGAGAAGGAACTATATTCATGAAAATGGATTTCTAGAAAGATAAAGAAACATATATTTGCAACACCAAGGCACTTCTTCTCTCTCAACACATACGTTCACCTCTTAGTGATTAATGATTCATGGTTATCCATTTAAGGTAAGGTTTTCTACACTGAAACAATTCCTTATATATATGGTGTAAAAGAAGTTAGAATATTTGGGGCACTATATTGGGACCAACATGTGTTGTGACAACATTAAACCCTACTAAAGGATATGCTTAACGTGCATTTATTTATTATACAATTGATGTTCATGCGTCACATAACTCTAAGAAATTCTTGTACAAATCAACAACAACATAATGTTAGGCTAAAATCATATATCTAGACATAGAGTGATCAAAGAGGGTATAATATATATACCCTAATGTGTGAGACTAAAAACATTATTGATGGTTAAAATACATTAATGGCTATAAGAATATATAATACATGAATAAGAGAAAATTTCTTAGTTTTCAAGATCAAGAAAACATGTGCAAGCACACACAATTGTATTGGATACTCTCCTCACAAAGGTTTCCATGACAATGGTCAAAGGTGATATAAACATGGCCATTGGATCAAACACATTGTTGATACATGAAGTTTATATATGAATTCCATCGATAAAATTTGAATCCAGGTCAAGTCTAATAGATCATAGACATGAGCAAAATATAAGTTGGATCATGTATCAATATATATGAAGAGAACATTGAGACTATGTGAAGTACAAGCCAGTTCTACATGGTACCCATGATGTAACGTGGTAGTGGTGTTATATAATATCCAAATAATAGCATTAAGGAATAATGCAACCATTCTCAACTATTCAATCCAAATATTCCTCATTGCATGGTTCATCATTATGTATAAATGATTTAAAGTTTAACATGATACAAGCTATCTAGTCATCTAGCATTAATAAATCATATTGTAGATGCAAAAATAACCCATCAATGATCACACCAAGGTACATAGTACAATCTCATAAGTGTGAATAGATGTGTTGATTTTGAACACCTATATAATCCATCAATTAGGGCACTTTAATGAATACCCAAACTTACGACTAATGATTGCAATTGCCAAATTACTATAAAAATATCTAAATCTCATTCTTAGAAACAAATGAGCTAATGTTGATATGAAAAGATCTATTGGAAGAAGGGAATTAAGGAATCCCACATCAACTAACATGAGAAACAAAGTTACCAACTTAATGGGAACTATATTGAGTTCTCGTGTTTTTAGGTTGCAAAAAATCATTCGATTTTGAAAAGTGTTGATGCAAAATCAACCTTTTTTTAAGCATATTTTGGACACTTTAAATTTTATTATTTATTAAGAATCGACAACCTTTTTTAAATGTTAATGATTTTCATGCCAATTTTGAAAAGTGTTGATACAACATCAACCCATTTTTTTGGGGCTTATTTTTGAAACTTTAAACTTTCTTATGTATTCAGTATGGATAATTTTTTCTAAATATTGGAGATTTTCACGTTGATTTTGTTGATGCAACATTAATATATTTTTGAGGGGCATATTTTTGACATTTTAAATTCTCTTATGTCTTATGTACGTACTTTTTTTTTAAATGTTGGTTATTTATTTATTTTTCAAGTTGTCTTCTCCTCCTTTTTCTTTTTTCTTCTTAAGTTACTCGTTTTTAAAGGTTTTTTCAAGTTTGTGTTTTTTATTTTTCCTTGCAATGTTTTTTTGTAATGAAAATTTTAATTTTTTTGCAAAATTTAAAAAAATAATAAAATAATATTATTGAAGTTAGGATTTTTTATATATTTGATGTATCATTAATGAATACTTCAATACACATAAAATATTTGTAACTAAAAAGATAATAATTGAAATTTTTAATAAAAGAAAATACACATTTGAATGTTAAACATATGCGTTTCAGGATCTTTTTGCTAAAAATGACATGTCAAATAAAATGATTTTATAAAAAAATCGCAAAAAAAAATATAAATAATAACATTTTTTTATAAATTTTATATAGAGACCATAACATTTGATTTTTTTTCAAAAATAATGATTCGTGTAGAATTTTTAAATTTTTTTAAAAAAAAGAGGAAAAATATTATTGTTAAAAAATAACTTAAAAAGAATCAAAATTATAAAGTAAAACTAAATTGTTTAAAATTTCAAAATTTTAAGAAATATTTGAGATTTTTTTTATCATAAATATGAAAAAAATAGAACATCTTAGATAAATAAATCAAAATTTATTTAAAAAATATTGAAAAAATAAAATGGACAAGATAAAAATATACAAAGCCCTAACTAAAAGGAAAAAGAGG
Source organism: Pinus taeda (assembly GCA_000404065.3). NCBI lineage: Eukaryota > Viridiplantae > Streptophyta > Pinopsida > Pinales > Pinaceae > Pinus > Pinus taeda. The sequence continues at coordinate 251,187 of APFE031753241.1, forward strand.
CAGTACAATTGTCAAAGACAAGAGAATCTCTTACACCTCTCTAAGGTAGCTCCTAAGAAATTTTGGAGGCAGATTCTGACTAGGAAGACTAAAGATAATAATAAAATTGCTCTTCACGATTGGAATTCCTATCTTAAAAAGCTTTATGAATCTCCAAATGTCATGGATAATTTGGAAACGCTGCTCACAACGAAAGACGTTTACTCTTTAGAAGACATTAAGTTTGGGGTTAATCGCCTTGCTAACGGGAAAGCTAAGGACATTGAAGGTTACCAGGCAGAAATCTTAAAAATTAGAGGTCTTGTCCTCATCCCCCACATCCACAATCTTTTCAATCAAGCAGTCAAGCAAGGGTTCCCTAAACCTTGGACTGAGAGCCTCATTATCCCTATTTTTAAAAGTGGGGATACAAATAACGCCTCTAATTATCGGACAATTATGATCAGCCCTCTCTTAGCCAAGTTATCTGGTAGTATTTTGGAAAAGAAGTTAAGCATATGGCTTGAAAGTGAAGGTAAGCGGGCTAAAGGCCAAGCAGGTTTCAGAAGGCATCACTCAACAACAGACCACCTTGTTACGCTTAGAATCATTATGGAGGAATGTCGTAATGATAAATCCAATTTATTTTGTTGCTTTGTGGACTTTAGAAAGGCTTTCGATACGGTTCCTAGATACAACCTTTGGAATAAAGTAGAAGAGCTAAAGGTTCCTCTCAAGTTGAGAGCTGCCACTATAAGGTTATACGAGAATGTAATTGCCAAGCTAAAGAGAAATGAGAGGTGGTCGAAAGATATTAAGTGTAACATCGGAGTTAAACAAGGTTACCCCCACTCCCCTACCCTATTTGGCATTTACATCGATAAGCTCGAAGGCTATTTAGAGGAAGCAGGATGTGATGGCGCGATCTTAGCTGGGATACTCATCATCCTTCTTCTCTATGTTGATGATATTGTTCTTTTGGCAAGGTGCCCATATGATCTTGATAAGCAACTCAAGCTCCTTAAGGGTTTCTACTCTACCATGGGTATGACGGTTAACACTGACAAAACAAAAGTTATGATTATCAAATCTAAGAAGGACACTTATGCTAATTTTATGTATGACAATATTAATAACTTGGAGGAAGTGTATTCTTACAAGTATCTAGGAATTGATATCCATCACAAGCTCAACTGGAACCATAGCATTGAGAAAAGGATCAATGGGGGATGGAAAGCTTATTTTGGTCTTGAAAATAATTGTAAAACAACAAACCTCGAAATGTGGGATAAAAAGAAGTTCCTCTTTGAA
>APFE031753241.1:253543-283294 GCA_000404065.3 Pinus taeda
TATGAGTTATGTCGATGTTTGATTAGCAACCTAACTCATATATGTGTCAATCTGACAGTTCATTTTTCAGTTTTTGTTACAATGAATCTAATTTTCCTCCAATTTGTGTTTTTTTTGCTAAAGCAAGAGTGTTTTCTTCTTATTCATTGACTAAAAAGTTACAAATATATGTTACAAACCTCAACCCCCCAAACATAAGAAACCGAGCCAGAACATCAAAGACCAGCAAAAGCAGGAGCTGAATTGGCCCACCTTATAACTAACACAATGGACCTGAAAAAAAATTCAAAACCATCTCTAGAGACAAATCATGTCCGCCCAGGGAGATAACTCTCGGGCTATTTCACCGCCCAAAACCCATGTGAAGCGGACGAGACCCAACCATGTTCGCGAATAGCTTGGCGGTTAACATTGCCAACTAGCTCGATGAATCATAGTCGTAGATCATCACAAGCGAGATCTGACGATTGACGAGAATATCGGGCGAAGAAGAAGCACAAGGGAAACCCGCTCGATATGGGTGGTTTTCTCTCATCTTCCTGTAGCCACGTGTTGAATGATGAGCGGCATTGGGGGCAAACCTTAAAATACCGCTTAGGGGATTGGGGCCACCCGAAAACGACTAAATCATTGAAACGTTTTTTACCTCAAAAAAGCATCCCACTCTTTCTCCACGTCCAATCGTTCCTCTGGGAGGCCCAAGCACACTAGGTCAGAGGTCTTCTGCTTGTTGAACCCTCGTCCTTCAACATCTTAGTTTCCAAAATGTTGCTTCTCCTTCATTTTATGATAATGTTCCCTATTTGCGCTAGCTAGAGTGTGGCAGTCCTCACGCAGTTTCACTGTGGGTGCCAACTCCCATTTACAATTATTGTTATCTTTATTACAAAGCACCCCCTCATTTGCCAGCTGATCTACTAATTTGTTGGTGTTTCTGCATACATGAGCAAAACTGAGGGTTCTCAGGATTCTTAGATGTGATTGAATATGATAACAGACCTACAAAAGTCTCTAGTGGTTTGAAACTTTTTCTGGTGCCGAGCCATTAACTAGTTTTCTGTCAGAATTAATTTAATTCAGAGTTTGCCTCAATGATTGTGTTATGCATATTGAGATCCATCAATATTTCTAAGCAATGCTCTATGGCCATTATCTCTGCCCTATTGTTGTTGGCATTCCCTAAATGGCTATGGAAGATAAATTTTGTATTTCCCTTGTCATCTCTTATAGCTCCTCTTGTAACCAACAGCCCTCGAGTTTCCTTCTGAGGCTCCATTTATATTGAATTTCAAAAAGCCAGGGGGGCGGTTGCCAGAAAACCTTCCCCATTGTAGAGTGTATAGCAATCTTGTTTGTGCCCCGGGGACAAGCTTCTAGAGGCCTAAAAGAAAAAGAATGTGAGCACTCTTGTGAGAAGGAGGATTCTTGGGAGGTTGCTTCAGAAGGGTATTTACAGTTTCTTTGAGTTGTCTTAAGATCTGAGCTATGATGCTTTGGGTTGTGCCAAATTTATCCTTAAAAATTTTGTTGTTGCATTCTTTCCAAACATCCCAGATCAAAAATCCTGGAATTAGAGTCCAGACTATGTTGACTATCTCATTTTCTGATATTTTTCTCCTCCAATTCTTTAAAGTTTTAGTGATGTCGTTTTCATCCCTATCAGTTTGCCTAAAGATTGAGGCAACCCAGTTCCATAATGTTGAGGTGAAAGTGTAGAGGTTGAGAAGGTGATCCATCGTTTCTTCATGAAGACCATATAATTGGCATCTAGATGGTCCTACAAAACTTTCTTTCTAAGATATTCCCAAGTCAAAATATTTTTGTGATGTACCAGCCACATGAACAGTTTGATTTTCATCCAATGAGGGTTCTGCCATAGGTCCTTCCAAATTTTGTTAGGACTTGGAAAGTTAAATCAAGTGGCAATTCTTTTGGCTTCTTTGAGGTTGAAGTTGCCCTCATTGTTTCTTCCCCATCTTAGTTGGTCGGTTGAAGTTGAGATTAAAATTTTTCTCTTTTCTAGGATCACTGCAAGAGCATCAACCTAGGACTTCAAATGGGTCTCTTCACTATAAACTGGTACCTTCCAAGTTCTCCATTTACCATTGTCCCTTGACTCATCCCAATAGTCACTTACCTTTTGCAGCCTTTTGTTGATAGTATCGTCTTTGAGAATGTCTAGTCCTTCTCTGTAGAGGTTAGGTTCTTGCTGCCAATTGTCCTCCCAAAACTAGGCTAGGTTCCCATTTTTGATCTCCCAGAAACTATGTTTTTGAACTAAGTCTCTATTCTCCTAAGCATTATTCCAAATACGGGAGCCCCTAATGTGTCCTGTCATTCGAATGTGGTCCTTTTCTTGCCATTCCTTTGCATATTTCTGTTTCCAAAGCTTGGCCCATGTATTTCTTGTTTCCTTTAGTCATCTCCACCAATGTTTTGCTCCTAAAACTTTTCTTAGAGTTTCTAAGTCATGGAGACCCAAAAATCCATGATTTTTGGGTTTGCATAGCTTGTCCCATGCTACTAGAGCCCATTTCTTTTTTTCCTCCCCTTTACCCCAAATAAAATCTCCTTGGATGTTCCTGATTTGTTGTAAAACTCCTTTTGCGACAGGAAGAGTCGAAAACATGTAGATTGGAATGGTTTGTAAGACAGCCTTTGTGAGAACTAGCCTGCTTGCTAAATTCAAAGATTTGTTTTCCATCTACTGACTTTGTCCTTTAGTTTATTAGTCACTGGCTCCCAAACTTCCTTGCTCAGGCGTTTGTCACTGAGAGGCATTCCCAGGTATTTGGAGGGAAGATCATCTCTTTAAAAGCCGAGAATTCTGGAGAGATTTCTCTGAATAGCAATATTAATGTTAAAAAAGAAAACTTTTGATTTTGAGAGGCTTACCTCTATGCCAACAACCATGGAAAAATCATGCAGAATTTGTTTGAAAGCTTTGTCTTCCTTGACGGTGGGTGTAACCTGTGGCATGGTATCATCCGCAAATTCTTGATGAGTCAGAGTGTCTCCGTTCTAGGTTAGCTTGAGACCTTGGATTCTTCCTTCCGCCTTGGCTGCATTGATCGCTTTGCCTAATCATTCCATCATAAATAAAGAGGAAGGAGGAGAATGGATCTCCTTTCCTGAGACCTCTTGAAGGCCAAAAGGTCTTGGATGGAGTGCCATTAAGAAGGATTGAAAAGCTATCAGAGGTAACCAGAGCCATAACCCATCTTATTCAATTATGGTTGAAGCCATATGCTTTTAGTACATCCCTCATGTATGACAACCTTAGCTTATCATAAGCTTTCACTAGGTCAAGTTGAATGATCATACCCGCTTGCTTATTATTCTTGAGAGAGTGCACCACTTCGTGAGCTTGAATGATGTTATTGAGAATTTGCCTTCCCTCCACATATCCTGTTTGCTCCTCAGACACTAGTGTTGGAAGAATGGGCTTGAGTCTATTGACAATTACTTTAGAAATGATTTTGTACACCACATTGCATAAAGCTATCGGCCTGAATCTATCTAGTGTCATAGCTTTCTCCTACTTAAGGATTGGGGATATGGAGGAAGAATTTAGTGCTTTTAGAACTGTTTTTGAATTTCTTGAATCCTCCACCACCTCAAGGATATCATGTTTGACGATTTACCAGCATGCTTTGAAGAAGTCTATGTTGAAACCATCCGGGCTTGGAGCTTTCCCGTTATGCATCTCTTTGATTACTTCAATGACCTCCTCTTACGTGACTAGCTTATTGAGATTGTAATTGTTTTCCCTGGTTCCCAGTTTTGGAATGTGCTGAGTGAAGCTTTTAATGAATAGAGATCTATGTAAGATAGGCTTCTCTACAATGTTTTGAAAATGTCATACCAGAATGGATTCTATATCTTTATGTGTGCTCAACTCTTTCCCTTGAGGATCAATAAGTTTTGTAATCCGATTATGTGCCCTATGTTCCATGGTAGATTTATGAAAAAGCCTTGTGTTTCTTTCTCCTTCTTTGATCCATTGCACTCTTGATTTCTATTTCCAGAAGATTTCTTCTTGCTAACATTTGTTGTCCCACTCATGTTGGAGAGAACCAGCTTGCATTTTCCTTTCCTCTCTTTTATGAGAATTTGGTTAATTTTCTGTAATTTTTGTTCCACTTCTCTTTTGGTGATAAAAATATTCCCAAACTCATTTTTGTTCCATTCTTTAAGTCTGAGCTTGATATGTTTGTGTCTCTGTTGTAGAAGGAACATTTTCGTGCCTTGAATGGGCATGTCTTCCAACCACCATTTTCCAATATTGGTGATGAAGTCAGGGTGAGTGAGCCAAACATTCTCGAACTTAAAAGGTCTATTCCTTGGAGTGCCAATAAATGAAGCTTCTAGTTGAATAGTCCAGTGGTTCGATCCTCCGAAAGGAAGGATAAAAGCATTCAAGTTAGAGCCAATGAGAAAGAGGTCCTCCGAGATAATGAATCTGTCAAGTTTCGAGGCAACTTGTGAAGCTCCTCCCCTCTTATTGTTCCATATGAAGGTGCCATTAGTTGTTTCCATGTCCACTAGCTTCAAGTTGATTAGGAAGTTCTGGATTGCAACAGAGTCTTTGCCTAGTGTTCTAGTCCCCCCTTTTTTTGTAAGAGATTTGATCATGTTGAAATATCCTCCTAGAATCCAAGGCATTTCTGGGTGTCTCTCTCTCAGTTCCTCTAGTGAAGTGAGGAGCCTGAGTTTATCTTCAAGTTTTTGAGGACCATAGACATTTGTGATCATATAGATTTTCTCGTCACCCAGGTTGGATAATCATTGAAAGGTAGTTCCTGGATGCTTCAGCATCCAAAATTCCAAATTTTTGAGGATTCCAAAGAGTGAGGATCCCACCCGCTGTATTATTAGCTTTGACTTCTAGGTACTCATATTTAATAAGCCACTTGCTGTGTATATGACGGATTTTGTCTATTGAACATTTTGCTTCCTGTATAAACACCATATTTGGGTTTTCTTCTTTCATTCTATTGCTGAGATTTCTTTGTTTTCTTTTGCTTCCTAGCCCCCTAATATTCTAGGTTGTGAGCTTCATATTGATGGGTTTGAAAATTATTAACTGGTGAGATCTTTTATCTTGCCTAAGTTAATCATGAGTCTCCCACACTCTGTCAGTAGCTCATTTTGTCTCTTCCTTCCTCTTTTCTTGCCTAGGTTCTTGGTAGAGTGTCTTGATGCTTCCTCCATTGATTTGACCCCTTTATTCTCCTGGATGTCATGATGCCTTTTAACTCTAGTAGCTTTTGTTTAAAATATCCAGAGGAAGAGATGATGTACTCTGTCAAACTCCTCTTGTGGTAGAGAGTCAAACCCTTTGTTGGTTCCCTGGTTTAGGAACTTTTCTAGATCAAGATTCTCCCTCTCAAGAATATCCTGTAGTTTGTGGTCCTATGTCCCAACTTCACTTGGGGTCATCTCATGGTCCCTGCCAAGTTCCATAGTGTTTGGTCGATTCTCCTTTTGTTAGTTGTTTTGAGGTATGATTTCCATGTTGTCCTCTTTTTCCTTCTCTGCAGGAATGCTCTCCAATGCATTGTCCTTTCCATTGTTCCCTCCTTCTTCTTCTAACATCTTGAATATGTTATGGCTTGGTATCTTATTCTCACTAGTTTTCTTTTGGTACTTTCTTCCCTCTCCTTTCCCTGTAACTCCCACCTTGATGAATCCTTCAAGATCATTGCCTGTGTTGGTTCTTAGATTATTCTCCATTTTATTTTGTGGGCAATCTCTAAAGAGGTGCCAATGTTCATGACATTTACATCATCTGAATGGGACGTGTTCATAATCAACCGCTTGAACCCATTCCTCATCATACACTTCTAGAATGACTTCATTTGGAATTTCTCTCGATAGATCCATTTCCACACATATGCAGGCGAAGGAGGTATATTTCCCTCGCAAAGTTGCCTCTAATATTTTTAGAAAATGCCCTAATTTATTGCCTATAGCTTTTAAGGATTCAAGCAGCCAATAATCTAAAGGTAAGGAGTATAGTCTTATCCATACCGGGACCGATGTGAACGTTTCTCGCTCCGGGACAAAGTTCATCACCCAAGGTCGCATGTATAGGCCTACAACAGTGTAGAAGTAGGGTCCTCCTTTGAACTTTGTCTTTGTCCTCTAGGTTGGTGAAAACCACTGTAAATAAACTGTTGGACCCTAGATGTAGATTTATTTCTCCCTTTGGTTTCCATTTGTTTCTTATCCATATGTGTAGATTCTTCTCCCTGAGCCATATACCAATAAACTTGCATATAACTTCGTAAGTCGCCATGTGATCTCTGTGCACCTGTAGTGCAGGATCATTTAAGACCACCCACGGTTTAATGGTTGACTTGGGTTTACAGGGTCCCGTTGAAGATTTGTACTCAATTCTCTGACTATTGTCTCCCGGTCTCATCTCCCCCCCTGACTGCCCCGTGAGTCTCTTCATGTTCATGGGATTTGCTACTTTCCAGCTCTTTTGTGTTTTTCTTCTTTTTTTTTTCCGCCTCCGTAGGTTTCTTGAAACCATTTACACTCGCCTCCTTGCTTCTGCTTGATACTACGTTACTGTAGGAGGAAGTAGAACTCCCTCCTCCTTGCCCCTCCATTGTTACTAGCTCGCCCCTGTTGCTTCCTGTTTTAAACCTTAACTTCGCTCCCGATGATACTCTCTCAACTACAGAAAATCTTCCTCCACTTTGTGTTAGTTTGATGGTTGACTTTTAATTTTTTGTTACAATGTACCAATTTGTCTTAGGCTAAGATTTTAAAAGAACTATAATTTTAAGATTTAGTATAATGACACTTTGATTTAGATATTTATTTTTAACGTTTTTTTAGTTATGATATTTGATCTCGAAATATATTGAAAGTATAAAGTTTGTTATTGTCATGGTATTTTTTAATTCCATGGATGAAAATGTTGAGATTTTAAGGTTTTTCAGGTTGTGATATTTTATCTATAATATCATGGTTGGAAAATGCCAAAATTTTAAGCTTTTTCAGAGTCATGATATTTATCTTTAATGTTATGACTGAAAATTGTTGAAATTTTTTGGGTTTTTAGAGTCATGATATTTGATCTCTATCGTATTGTTGAAAACTGTGAAAATTTTAATGATTTTTGGAGGCATGATATTTTATTTTTAATGTCATTGCTAAAAAAATGTTGGAATTTTAGCCCAAAAGAAAAGTTGATGTAGCATCAATACTTTTTTATTTCTAGGTGTTTTTCATGTTTATTGCACAAATATTTTAGTTTTTAATGTCATTGTAAAAGAAATTGACATCTTAACCCCAAAAAAAAGTGTTGATGCAACATCAAGTTGCATCACAACTTTTCTTTTCAAGGCGATTTTTCATGTCTTTTGTGCAAAAAAATTAGTTTTTACAGCTATTTTTAAAAACATTGAAAATTTACTCCAAAACAAAATGTTGTTCCAACATCAACACTTTTTGTGATAAGACTATTTTTTCATGTTTTTTGAAAAATTTGGACTAAAATTCTCATTACGAAGCTACATTTCTCATTAAATTAATAACTTTGTTGAGACAAAATGAGAACATTATTTATGTTGAAAAGTTCTTGTAATATCTTAAAAGAACATTTTACCAAGTACAAGTTTTGCATACACCTTGGTGAAAATAACACGTGGGAAACTCTTTAATCAATAGAAAATATTGAAAGAAACTAATAAAAGTGGGGAAATCCACTAATGGTGAAAAGAAACTCCAAGATATAATACAAATTCCAATATGTAAACAAGAGTGGCTGCGGGGCAGCTAGTCCCTGCCCTGTCAATAGTATTGCAGATTTGAGCTTGAAGGCTCGGCAAGCCATTCGGTGAAAACTTCACAGCGCAGCTAAAAGGGATTACTAAGAATAGTTCAGCAGCAAGCCAAGGAAGCCACACCTGAGAGTTGCAGGCCCATGGACCCTGGAGGCGGCTGCACAAGCTTTTTGTTCCCCAGAAAGCCAAATTCCAGGCAGGGTATGAATCCGGCAGTTCAGTTCAACGATCTGCTATGCAGTAATCAATGGGTTCGAATACGATGTCTGCGTCAACGCAAGCCTCATTGCAGGTCTATTTTCAACGTGTATGTCATCAAGGAATATTGTGTGATGAAAGACTATCATCTAGAAGCATGACCGGTGAGGAGAAGCATCCAACCAAATTAATTAATTATCAATATCTATGAGTATGCTTCACATTGACTGCGTCATCAATCTAGAAATATTGTCTACAGTCAATAGAAAAATCAAATCATGGTGGATTTTTGCTTATAAGTATGGAAAGAGATCCCATGCAAAAATATACAGGTAGATCTATATAAAACTATTTGTGTTTATGTGGGATATACAGAGAAAGTGAGAGTAGATGAGATTGTCCTGGAGTATAGGAGGCGGTGCTGTGTTTCTGGCGCAGACGAGATGACACTATCCTCGTACATCCTAGTCATTCATTCAGCTTGAGGTGAAGAAGGAATAAATGTATGGCAGGGTCATCTCGTTGCGCCTGAAGCCCCCTGTTCCTATATAGCTATTATTTTTTAAAATAATCTTTATATCCTTACTGCTGCTAGTATATTTCCTATGTGTCTGCATTCCATTATTATTTTTTAGAACAATCTTTATATCTTTACAGCTGCTAGTATATTTCCTATTTGTCTGCATTCCATTAGTAAATATTCTGTGTACTTGTAATAACGAAGTTGTTAGTTTCGTTGGTTTGATATCGTTACATTTAGTTATTGTTAAAGTAAGTGGTAGTCGTGAAATTCAAATTCCGTTTTAGCAGTACTTTACATTCATTAAAATTTGGATCTGTATCTAATTGGCGATACTAGTGATTAACAATATACTTGATAGCACACTGATCAATAATAACATCGTCTAACTTCAAATGCTGGTGATTGATGGAGCCACCGCCTGTGAGGGAACCGTCAGTATTGTGGGATCCGATATCAAATCATTGAGTTCAGTAATTGTAAAGTGATTAATGTTGTAACTTGTAAGATAGAGTTTAATGTATTTTAAATAGCATGAAAAATGGATGGTCTCCCACTATACCAATTGCGCCCCATTGCGAGTACAAGCAAGAGTAGATTTTAAGTGTAAGTTTTAGCACATCAGTATTATTGGTGAGCGATGGAGCCACCGCTATTAATATATATTGTGTAATGTATAGTATATGTTATTGTGTTATTTATGTTATATGCTATCTATAGGATATATATTGTATAATTTATAGTAGAGTGAGAATTAGTATAAATTTAAAAAGTAATATATACTACTTAGCATATTAACAAATAAATAACATAGTGTATATTGGTTACCATAAAACCACCCCCGAGGTACCTGTTGGTAATGCAGGTGCCGGCATCAAATTACTCAAGTTCAGTGAGTAGAGGCAGGCCCACTACGAAAGCGGAATAATTGCTTTATAATTGTAAAGCGACTAAAGTAATAAGATGCCACTGGCGCTCTTTTGCGAGTACGAGTAGGATTGAAGGGGAAGTTTCAGCGTAGCAGTTACCTCAAAAAAAACAATGTTCGATCCACAAGGGACGAAGTTATATGATTATAGGGACCATAAGTGCAAACATCCTCATGTTAAATTAGAACACTTTAATTTTTTTATTATGTTCAGGACACGCGGACCACACTGCCAGCGTCCAGTTTCGACCGCCAGTTTAAGAAGGTATCTTTCATCTGATGTCATTTGGTAGTGACTGAGGGTCCCACCGCTGGAGTCAAATTAGTGTAGTGAGCAGAGGTAGGCCCTGCACGAGAGAGCGGAATAATTGCTTTCAAAGTGTATAGTGAGTAATAGTCATTAAAATTTAAAAGAAAATTTATTTCAGTTTAATTTACATTAAAATAAAAACAAATGGTCCCTACAATGTAAATTGCGCCCTATTGCAAGTACAAGAATACTTGAATTGGAGGTTTCGACACACATGCTCCCTTGAGAATGATATTCAATCCCCAAAGGGATACCTAAAGCTATATGATTGTTATCGGGTTCAGAAGGGCAAGAGCTAACCAGCAGAAAGGGTGCCCATTGCATACGAAGCCGAGGATGCTATTTATCAAACCAAGGATTGAGTCAAACCCGAAGTAGCGTAAAAACGGACCAATTATACATTACCACCAGCTCAAGCATAATGCATGAGCGAAATGTGGCGCAGGACAACCGTGTCGTGGTGTCGAATGCTCCCCCGTTGTCGTCAGTTCCGCCTGCAGGCCGGCCTAAGTCATCGTCTTCTTCGCCGTCTGTCTGGTTCACGATATTGATGTACAGATCGTTGTGTTGAACAGTGTATGTGAGGTTAGCCTGCGAGAAATTGCCGGAACATTTGCAGTGAATTGGAATTCTAGTGCTATTTATCGGTGCTTCTCCAAGGTAATTCATAGCATGATGATCCGTCGGACGATGGAGAGGGAGGAGGGTTTCCCTTTCTTTGCGTAAAGAGGTGTGATAGAAGGGTACGACTTTCTCGCTCCTTGAGGTTATTCTCCTGAATCAAATTTTCAGTAGTTTTTTTTATTGTGATCCTCTGCGTTTCGTTTCTTATTAATTGTAAGATTAGCACAGCATTTTGCTGAACTTTAAAGTTTAAACCAACGCTGTCTTTTAGTCTACGTTTCTGAGTCACATATGCTGCCATGGACGTTCAGTTGTTTAAAATTCTCAGCGGAACTTCATATACGTCATTATCACAATGATATTGATTCTCAGCGCAATGATTCTCAGCTAATTGCGTTGCAGGAGGCAAAGGCTTCTCCAGAGAAAGATCTGTTCTCCTTCCTGCTCTCTCATGTTGACGAGCTACCGCAACAATAACAGGGCTACTCAAATTTTTAGCAGAAAATCCTGACTGCTACGACCGAGTCTTGAAAGGTATTAATTTTTCTGGTTCCTCTATGTGGAGCAACTTTAAATTTATAAGGTTATAAGGATTAGATTTGTAAGGTGGAATATTTTTTTAATGCAATGATCTATGGAATAGAATGTAGAGTAGAATATAACATGATGATGAAACAAAAAAAATGCCTAGGAATTTGATGTTGAAGCAAGAAATTGCCAAATATGTAGCAGTAGCAAGCAATAAATTGCCGAATACGTACCAGTAGTAATTGTGTCAAATGGCCTGCTGTCAGAGATTTAGCTGGCTCTATATCACTAGAAGCAATACCAAAAACTTTCAAATCTGGCTCTATACCACTCAAACCAACCCTTAAAAATATTCTTGAATTGAATCTCAAGAAGCTTACTGAAATTAAACAATTCAATTTGCTATTCTTCATCAAATTCAAATATATTCCCAGAATTTGTAATCAAACTAAATTTGACTCATCAATTACTTCTTTAAAAAAAAACTTACTTCGCTGGATTAATCTATCTTCTTTAATAAAACCAATATGTCAATAAATGCTTGGCTGGATTAATCCAACTTATAAAGATATGTATCTATTTACAACCCACCTGAGTTTTGGTTGCTGGGAATAGAAAATTTGGATTTTCTATAAGAGCTTGTTTAGTCACCTGGTTTATCGCAAGTAATGTCTGCAACAAAATTTTAGAGAAAAGACTGCATTATACAATGATTTCAATGCCAGTCATATATGTCAGCATGTTAGCAATTAACGGACATCTTTATTTCGATTGAGGGTATATTTAAGCCAAAAATTGACTTTATCTATATTGATTAGATTCTGAAATGTTATAGAAATCCAAAATAAAGCCAATTAAATTAACAAATAGCGAAGAAAAATATACAAAAAGAACCTTACTGGATTGTTAGCTCTGATTCCCCCATCTATGTGATTGAAACTTTGGGTAAGGCCCGTAGAATTTTTGGTCTCAAAGTAGTGAGCAGGAGGATATGTTGGTACTGCTGACGTTCCAATGCAGACATACTCATTTTATTTGGCCTGAAACAGATATAAGGTAATATATTGATGCAACTGAGATTGGAAATTTTACTCATTTTAAAGAACATTTCGAAGATCGACATTATCATAAAATCTTACGGCAAAAGTTGAGAATATTACAGGTTCCTCTACTTTGATGTCAAATGTGGGAATAACCACGTTTGTGAACGCGCATAGACAGTGTGAGGAATGAAGTTTGCAGGCCACAGAAGCAGGGGGTTCTTTGCAGGCCACATAACTTTGCTGCTGCTTCATCTTACAGCTGGTGATCTTACGGCTCGTGATTGACCTGCCTCATGATTCCAGCTTGATCTTACAGAACAGACTCTCCACGTTTGGCTACGAATAACAAACAGAGATCGTTTTAAGGCAGGCAAGTCAAGTCGGTTGTTCTCATGCAAATTACGGTTTTGACACGGCACTGCAGGGATTGTTTGACACGGCATGGCAATTTTGACACGGCAGGGCAACCATGGTTTAACATAAGTTTTGTTAGTTTTGTTAACATTAAATGTTAGGAGATTAATGCTAATGCAAACATAGCATTAGTTCAGGAACCAGGAAGCTGTGAAATTGTTCTAATCACCGCTACTTCTGCCAATTTTACCCTAACTTTTCAGCATGTATACCTAGTTTTGAGGCCAAATAAGATGAAGATGTGTTTGATTGGTCAAAAGCATAAGAAACTATAAAATATTGTATTGGTTTCTGTGTCCTGTTAAGAAACTTTGTTTTAAGTTAAAATACCGTTGTTGATTATCAGGCCAAACTAATGCTATCTCATCGAATCGATTACTATAGTCCCTGCAGCCCGGAAGAGGCAGGGACTAATAATGGTGTTGTCATCAAACACATGGGAAACTACTCAATTAGCAACAAATGATATTATGCCATATATTAAGTGCAAGGTAAGCTGCCAATGGTTCAATCTCATAGTCAATCAGAAATGACTCACAAACACTATATAGCAAGAAGGAATCCTTCTAAATTAGCATGATATAAACACTATATACGATGGATATACTAATGCAAATTGATAGAATGAAGGTTGATAATGGATGGAAACAGGAATATTTGAAAAATGGTCAAATGCGGATAAATCATTTCCGTGAATATAAGCCTGACATACTAAATAAGTTGAGCAGTCATTGCCACCAAAAGATCCAATGATACCACCTATCAATTGAAGAAGAAATAATGATATCTCCATAGTGATTAGAATAGTAACCAAAAATAAATTAGAAACTCTAAAACTGAATGATTTCTACGAAAACGCTAAAATTCAACTATTAATCAATTTTACTCAAAACAGGTGCTTTGTGCTTTACCCCCACTTAGTCTTTTATAAATATTTTATTTTTTTTATTTTTTTATATGCTTTTTCCTTGTTATATATCCTGAAAAAAAATAATCCATCGTAATTGTAGGAGATGAGTGTTATTGGGTGAGGCTATGTTCCAAGAACACAGCACATATAAACGTGAACAAGAAGGTCATGTGCAAGATGTGGAAACTCATAAGTATGCCTTTTCTAGGAATAAGGTCTTGTAGTGCAATAAGTGTGTATCCCTTTTGCAAGAGGGGGTGAGATCAAAGAAATTCACCAACTATAACTAAAGGATAGAAAATGATGCTTAGATATTAGGATCAAAAGTGAAACAAGTGATAATCAAATGCAAGTGCAACTCAAATGATAATACAAACTTATAGTATGATAATACAAACTTATAGTATTTTTCAATGTAACATTGGATAGAAAAGTATGTATATTTTTCTCAAAGTTATGATAAGACTAATTGGGTTCCCATTCCTACAAAACTAATTCAATATGGGCACCAACTAATAGTAAGGTAATGTGTTCAATAGCTATGTAAGGTAGGCCTTACCATGTAAATTACAACATACAAAGATAAAGAGTGTTTAATTTCCACAGCTTTATAGGTTAGATCTCAAGGAAAAAACTATTGAAATTGGACAAAAAGTGAGAAATGCAAAGTGAAAAAGCTATTCCTATATTATAGTTCAAAATGTCATAACTCAAAGTTTAAAAGTTAAAGATCATAAAATGTAGCGAACATCACTTATAACTTGGAAGGAAATATTAAATAACATTTCTTGAGATTAAATGCAACTTAAATGATGACAAAAGGTTGAAATATCATTGAAAAATGGTTAAAATGTTCCAACAATCTGTCAAAAACTAAATAATTATGGTGAAAACTTTTCACTTTTACCCAACTTTCTTTGAAATTCAGATTATGTAGTTCAAAACATATTTCAACCATAACTTCAACATAGAGTAGAGAGTAATACACCAATCAAATTCAACACTACAAGTGCCAAGTAATTCATAAGCCCTAACTTGTGATTTTCAGCCATTTAGTTATTCATTTTTTCATTTTTTATGGTGATCCCATACCTTTTAAGGATGCTACAAATATAACTATCATTGTATTTTGCACAACCATCACCATAAGTCCCTAACCATGAATATGTAAAAGGATACCCACTATCATTTGTGACTATGGCCAAAATATCTTATTGTCACCTATGAGGAAATAAAAAGTTAAAAATTAAACATGTCTCTAATCTTTTGTTGTATCATTGCAAATGAGGGAAACATGAATCCTATCGTATGAAAAAGGAAGAGGGAGCATGTGGTTACACACCTAGTGATTCTACATGATGAAAATACCACAAAGGCCTTGAGGAATTTTGTCCTACTAAAAATTTTCAATTGAGTAAACATGAGCAACAATATGGATCTCTTATAAAAGGTCATTGGACTATGGACATTGGCTATAAGACCTTCACCATTAAGCATGGGTTATTTCACATTTAATTTGATGATATTTGGTTTCTCATTAGGTTGTCTTGATTAGAAACATCAATAGTTTTTAAAGGAAGAGGGAGCGGTGTTTGTCATTCCATTACTAACTATATTGGCATGTATTTCTAAGCTAAGATGGACAAGAAGAGAAAATGGGTCCCAATTGGTTACACCACTAACTTGAGCTTCAAAACTAATATGTTGATTCCCACTCATATTTTTAGATGTTTTTCTACACACCTAGTCTATTGTACCTTGACGAACTTTGGGTCATTGCGCCTTAAGCTATTGGACTTAAACCAATCTACTATAGTATTGGGTTGTCTGAAAGCCTAAATAACTTCTTATAAGTGTAGTAGCAATTGCATATTTAGGTTTAGGACCATTTTATTCTCACTTTTGTTTAGGAGGTTCACATCACTATGATCTCATGAAACAGTTCCATCCATTAGGATTCAAGAGACAAAAATGGTGAGGTGGAACAACTGATGAAAAGTTTATGGGTATAGGGGGCGGGATGGGAGAAACCAAGGCCCAACGCATTTATAGTATATTTTTTGAGTAGTAGGTCTAAGAAGATTCTTTATCTCTATGACTATATCTATGCCATTATATACTTTAGATATGAATTCTACTTCACACTACTCTATAATGAGGAGTTGTGCCCCTCTGGTAAGTTATTTTTAAATATTTTCAATATCTTTTAATTTTTAGGGTTTCCAATTTATGTAAACTTTTTAATATTTTCAAAGGTGTACAAATTTTTTTGAAACACAATGTCTAATAGGGAAATTGTGGTGATGTAGATGTAGGATAAGTACAACTATTTGGGTTTCCCTAAAAATGGCATTACTTAGTAATGAGGAGGAGGAGAAGGATCAATCTTGAGGGGCCACATAAAGTGGTGAAATAATTATAAATATCTAGTGGAAGCTAGAGAAACTCACATGAGGTCTTTCCTATATGTGATTGGATGAGATTACTTTTACTTTACAAGAGAATTTCATTAGAGTTTAAAGACCATGGGTTTGCCTTCTGTGATGGATGTGAACATCTATTGCGAGATGTGCGTAGATTTAGTATTAAAGGATGATACATCCTCACACCATTTTTGTATAAGGAAACTATATACAAACATTTATTTGCACTAGTTTTTAGAAATATTACCTATTTTGTTAATTGATCTAAACCCTTGTGTGTGTGTGTGCAAATTTATTATGCAATTTTCATTAAATGCTTACAATCATGTTCATGTGTTTAATTAATGCAATGTGGTGGCCTGGGTGCAAGCGATATGTACAACCTCTCAAATTTGGCTACAATTTCTTCAATATCTGGTTGAATTTCTCCTTCTGCATCTATTGGCGTATCAATCATCTACATCCACATGGGTTTTTCCCTCTGATCACCCCAATCCTTGTTATTGGCGGGAAGTTGCTACACAGAGCCTTATACTCTATCTGGATTGTAATTCTAAAAGAAAACAGAAAAACATTCTCGGTACTTTAAAAACGAGGTGCATTTTCAATGCAAAATACACTATCAACGCTTTTAACCACAGTGGCGGCATTCAAACAGCCTTCGTGTTAATTCCAAAGGAATTACACTATCAACGCGGTAATATTTAAAGTATTGTGTTATACGCAATATACACTATCGGCCCCTTCCAATGCTCCTTCTCTAATGCGATAACACGTGGCTATCGGAAATCGCTATTGTTGATTCTGAAAGACCACACCGTAGAATCCTCCCATTTCAACTGTGTGATGCGACAGTCCTTGCGGACCCAAAAATTTATCCAACCCGCTATATAATATTTCGGGTCCAAGCTTATTAGGGTTTTGGACCTCGACAGTTCCACAGCCCTTTCCACTCCACTTGCAATTAGGCGATGCGATAAAGGTTCGAAGCCGATATGGTATGAACCAAAATCAATAAAATTTCAAGTTCAGAGTTATGTCCAAACTAAGGTTTTTCTGTGAATTCTCTGTGTAAAACAGAGTTTGTTGGGTAACTCTATACAATGATTTAAGAGCATGTGCTCACTGATATGAAGGAAAAGTAATCTTAAAGGCTCCAACCTAAACATTCATGGGAAAATAAGGCCAATTCATCCATGTTCAAACTCAAAAGAAACACTTAAACTGATACATACATATAATTATCAAATAACAGAGAACTACCAATGTAAATACACAGAGAGAGGTTTCTTCAAAGGATAATACTTTCGAGCATTTATAATCAATAGATAAATCCTTTCTCGGCCATTATCCTTTATAAAAGCATGCTTTTACATAGAGTGATTTAAAGCGTAAAGCTTTGTTACAACTATCCATAAGCGATGATTTTGCATGATTTATTCTTAATTCTATTTTTATCCTAAGCTAGGAAAGCATGGAAATTACTAGCTAAACGACCTCACTCCCTTGCTTGTAGATTTTTTTGGATTTTTGGAATATGTTTGAAGACATTTTCCCTCTAAGTCACATGCTCTTGCATCAGACTCCTAAGGACAAAATTCTTTAGGGGCTCCTATCCATGAGTTCATCTACAGAACTACCCAGTTTCTGTAGCATTTCTTCTGTAACCCAAGTAGCTTCACTGATCAGCTGATCCTTCCACTTTACCAAATACTAGAAGTACTCTTGTCCCCTTGTTTTCTTAAATGCCTTCTTGTCAAGAATTCTTTCTAGCTGTAAATTCTTTGTTGTGGGTAAATGATTTACCCAGTCAATCTCTTGGGTCTCTTGATCTTGTGTTGTATCATCTGCATTGTCACCTTCATACTTGTACAGGACTACAACATTAAAAATTGGTGATATTCCAACATCAGGGGGTAACTCAATCTCGTAGGCATTTGCAGAAAATTTCCTCAACACTCTGCATGGTCCAATTTTTTTGAACTTCAGTTTGTTATACTCCCTCTTTGGAAACCTCTCCTTTCTGAGATGTGCTAAAACCAGATCTCCAACTTCAAAGTTCACCTCTCTTCTTCTCATGTTTGCTCTGGTTTTGTATTTGATGTTGTTATCCTGCAGCTGTTGCTTCACTTGTTCATGTATTTCTTGCATTTCTGAAGCAAAGTCTTCACCCTCTACACTTCTCATCTCTTCTTTTCCCAAGTTTCTTAACTCAACTACTCCTCTTGGATGCATTCCATAAACAATATGGAATGGACTCTATCTTGTACTCCTATTAGGTGAGTCATTATATGCATATTCAGCTTGTGCCAATATTTGATCCCATTACTTTGGATGTTCTGCAGTAAGGCTCCTTAAAAGATTGCCTAAACTCATGTTCACCACTCCAATCCATCCATCAGTTTGTGGATGATAGGTAGAACTGAAATTTAATTTAGTTCCCAGCTTCTTCCATAGTGTCCTCCAGAAATGTCCAACAAATTTGGAATCCCTATCTGAGACAATACTTTTGGGCAACCCATGCAATCTTACAATCTCCTTAAAAAACAAATTAGCAATGTGAGAAGCATCACTAGTTTTATAACAGGGAATAAAGTGTGCGATTTTTTAAAATCTATCCACTACAACAAAAATTGAATCATTACTTCTTTGAGTCTTTGGTAAGCCCAAAACAAAATCCATACTTACTATATCCCAAGGTCTATCTGGAATTGGTAATGGGATATATAAACCTGTGTTTTGGCTTCTTCCCTTTGCATGTTGACAGACTTTGCAAGTTCTCACATACTTCTCCACTTCATATTTCATTTTCAGCCAGAAATAAAATCTGTTTAGCTGCTCATAAGTCTTCTCTATGCCAAAATGTCTTGCAAATCCTCCACTATGTTTTTCTTTGATTAACTTCTCCCTCATTGAACAGTTTGGTATGCACGTCTGATTTTTCTTAAATAACAGTCCATCTTGTAAGAAGTAATCCAACCATCTACTCCTATCCACCAAAACAGGATTTTTACAAGCCTCAAATGCCTCTTTAAAATATGAATTAGTCGCATACAATTCTTTTAAGAAAATCAAAACCCAACACTTGGATTTGACTCTCTTGAACTAATACATTCCTCCTAGTTAAGGCATCTACAACTTTGTTCGACTGCCCATTTATATGCTTCAAAACAAAATGGAAACCTTGAAGATACTCTACCCATTTAGCATGTTTCTGGCTGAGCTTTGGTTGCTACATTATAAACTGTAGTGCATGGTTATCTGAATAAAGGATAAATTATTTTGACATTAAATAATGCCTCCATTTTTTTAATGACTGCACAACTGCATAGAACTCCTTGTCATAAGAAGAATACTTCCTTTTTGAATCATTCAACTTTTCACTAAAATAGCTATTGGTCTATCTTCCTGGCTTAAAACACCTCCAATTGCTTCTCCGTTGGCATCAAACTTCACTTGAAAAGGTTTGTTAAAATCAGGCAGAACCAAAATAGGCTTTTCAATGATTTTCTTCTTTAACAGTTGAAAATCTTTCTCTGCTTCAGCAATCCATCTAAATGGTTGTTTATCCTTCTTTATGGTCTCAATAATAGGTTCATTAATCTTACTAAAATTCTTGATGATTTTTCTATAAAAGCTAGCAA
This sequence comes from Pinus taeda, assembly GCA_000404065.3. Taxonomy (NCBI): domain Eukaryota; kingdom Viridiplantae; phylum Streptophyta; class Pinopsida; order Pinales; family Pinaceae; genus Pinus; species Pinus taeda. The sequence goes on from APFE031753241.1 coordinate 272,888, forward strand.
GACCATGAAAACTCCTTACCTCAAAAACACTCTTGGGTGAAGGCCAATCCATAATTGCCTTGATCTTCTCTAGATCCATCTTCAGCCCTTCAGCAGAAATAACAAAACCCAAGTACATTAGCTCTTCTTTCATGAATGAACACTTCTTCAAATTCAGCAATAATTTCTCCTGTTGTAGCCTTTGTAAGACATAATTCAAATGTCTCACGTGCTCCTCCTTAGACCTACTGTAAACTAATATATCATCCAGATATACTATTACAAACTTACTAATGAACACTTTAAGAACTTCATTCACGAGTCTCATAAATGTACTTGGTGCATTGGACAATCCAAAAGGCATTACTCTCCACTCATATAATCCCTCATTTGTCTTAAAATCGGTTTTCCACTCATCCCCTTCTCTTATCCTTATTTGATGATACCCACTTTTAAGATCTAGTTTTGAAAAATACTTTGCTCCACTCGAGCAATCCTTAAATATTCAATTGTAGGTAATGGAAATCTGTACCTGATTGTGATTTTATTGATGGCTTTTGAATCTGTACACATTCTCCAGCCTCCACCTTTCTTTGAACTCAACATCGTTGGTATTGCGCAAGGACTCAAGCTTTCTCTGATCAGCCCTTTGTCAAGCAATTCTTGCACCTGCTTTCTAACTTCTTAATTTTCTGTAGGAGTCATTTTATAAGCTTCTTTATTAGGTAGACTTACTCCAGGAACCAAATCTATATGATGGCTAATTCTTCTAATGGGTGGCAACTCATTTGACAAATCATCAACAATAAACATCACAATATTTATCTAACATTTCTTGAATTTCAATGGATAAATCAGAAATTTTAGTAGAAGTTATTATTACCTTGGGCTTGCAAATTATAGCAAAATTTACCTCATTTTCTTCAATCCGCTTCAAGTATTCCTTTCCTCCAAATAACAAAGTTTTTGGATCAGTCTTCTTTCCTGGTACATCTTCTTCTTGTAGAGGCAACAACATATGATTGACACCATCCTTCCCAAACTTGTAAGTGTTTCTTTTCCCATCATGCATGGCTCCTCTGTCATATTGCCAAGGTCTTCCAAGCAATATGTGACACACATCCATTGGCATCACATCACATACAATTTTATCTTTATACTTGCCGACCTGAAATTCCACTTCACATTGGTCATTTACTAACAGTTGATATCCCTTTTCCAACCATGACACCTTGTAAGGTGTTGGATATTTCATTGTCTTCAGCTTCAATTTCTCCACCACTTCTGTAGAGACCAAATTATCAGTGTTGCCACTATCAATTATCATCTGGCAACATTTCCCTTGGACTTTACACATTGTCCTGAATAGAGTCTTTATTTGTGATGGTTCAACCACCTCCTTTGCTGGCTTGAGCAAAACTTTATTAATTACCAAAGATTCTCCTCTCTCTAGTATATTTTCTTCTTCTGTCACTACTGCTGCTAGTGCCTTTCCCTCAGCTTGAGAAACAATTGCATTCCTCTGATTTGTTTCAACATTCTCTAGGTACAAAAAAGCTCTGTGTCCCAGTTTGTTACATCTATAACATCTTATTTCTCTGCCTCTTCCTCTACCTCGTCTTCCTCTAGAAAAACTTCCTCTGCCTCTTGCATCACCTCCTGTGGGTGCATGCCGAGTTGAGCTGCTGCTAGCTCCATCTTTAGGTGGTGTAGATCTCCCTCTACCACCTTGACTTCCCATTCCTCAGAAAGTACCTCTCCCTCTGGCAAACTGCTTCCTCATGAGTTTTTCTTCAACTTTCAGTGTTATTTGATAAGCTTCCTCTACTATTTTAGGAGACAATAGACTTGTTTCATCTTGAATGTCCATCCTAAGGCCATTCACATATCTAGCCACCTTTTCATCTATATCCCAGGCTTCTCCAACTCTTGAGCTTACCTTGTAGAATTCCTCTGTGTATTCTTTTACTGTCAAATAACTTTGTCTAAGATTTTGCAATTATCTGAATAAGGTTTTCTGATAATTACTTGGTAGAAACTTACCTCTTAGCTTTCCTACCATCCTGCTCCAATTCTTGATTGGTTGTTTGCCAAGTCTCTTCCTTTCTGCCTGCACACCATCCCACCAAAGTGCTGCATGGCCTTTTAACTTTGTGAAAACAAACTTCACTTTCTTCTCATCTTCTATATCTTCATATTCAAAGAATTTCTCCATGCCATTAATCCAGTCTATCAATTCTTATGGATTCAATCCTCCTTCATATATTGATACCTCGGTCTTTGGCCTGGTTGTGGATCTCAATACTGACTAAAAGAACCTCATCTCAGGAGTAACTGCTACAACTTCCTCCTCTGTAGCTTCAATCTCAGGTTCATTAACATCTCCATCATCTATGTTCATGCCTGTTGTTAATGCATCCAATCTAGCTTGCATATGTTGCACAACTTCCATCACTTCAGCATTTGCAATAGGCCATCCTCTTCCACCACGTCCTCGTCCTCTTCCAAATTTGAAAGCCATAGTAACTTTCCTTCTTCTGCTTCTGAGATTCAATCCAATGTCAGCTGGCTGCTCTAATACCACTAATGGTGGCCTGGGTGTAGGCGATATGGACAACCTCTCAAATCTGGCTACACTTTCTTCAATATCTGGTTGAATTTCTCCTTCTAAATCTATTGGTATATCAGTCATCTACATCCACGTGGGTTTTTCCCTCTGATCACCCCAATCCTTGTTATGGGCGGGAAGTTGCTAGACAGAGCCCTATACTCTATCGAGACTGTAATTCCAAAAGAATTACACAAAAACACTCTCGGTACTTTAAAAATGAGGAACTTGTGTTTTTAATGCAAAATACACTATCGGCGGGAATTTTGTTCCAAAGGAACAAAATACACTATCGGTGCTTTTAACCACAGTCGCAGCATTCAAAAAATCTTCGTGTTAATTCCAAAGGAATTACACTATCGGCGTGGTAATCTTCAAAGTATTGCGTTATAAGCAATATACACTATTGGCCCCTTCCAACGCTCCTTCTCTGATGCGATAACACGTGGCTATTGGAAATTGCTATCAGTGATTCCGAAAGACCACACCATAGACTCCTCCCACTTCAATTGTGCGATGCGACAGCCCTTGCGGACCCGAAAATTTATCCAACCTACTATATAATATTTCGGGTCCAAGCTTATCGGGGTTTCTGACCTTGGCAATTCCACAACCCTTTCCACTCCACTTGTGATTAGGCAATGCGATAAAGGTTCGGACCCGATACGGTATGTTCCAGAATCGATACAATTTCAAGTCCAAAGCTATGTCCAAACTAAGGTTTTTCCATGGATTCTCTGTGTAAAATAGAGTTTGCTGCGTAACTATATGCAACGATTTAAGAGCCTGCGCTCGCCGATATGAAGGAAAAGTAATCTTAAAGGCTCCAACCTAAACATTCATGGGAAAATAAGGCCAATTCATCCATATTCAAACTCAGAAGAAGCACTTGAACTGATACACGCATATAATTATCAATTAACAGAGAACTACCAATGTAAATACACAGAGATAGGTTTCTTCAAAGGATAATACTTCCGAGCAACCCTCCCACTATGAGCCTCCCATCATTTTATTTATAATCAATAAATAAAGCCTTTCTCAGCCATTATCCTTTATAGAAGCATGCTTTTACATAGAGTGATTTAAAGCATAAAGCTTTGTTACAATTATCCATAAGCGATGATTTTGCATGATTTATTCTTAATTCTATTTTTATCCTAAACTAGGAAAGCATGGAAATTGCTGGCTAAAGGACCCCACTCCCTTGCCTGTAGATTTTTTTGGATTTTTGGAATATGTTTGAAAACTTTTTCCCTCTAAGTCACATGCTCCTGCATCACAATGAAATCTAATTTAGAATCTCATTTTCTAATGAGTAAGTAAATTAATTGAAAATTGGGTTCTAAGAGTCTAACTTGTAGATAATTCTAGTAAAATGTAGGATCGTGAACATATTAAACATGATTTAACTATGATACCACTCTATATGAGTATAAGTGGATGATCATATGCCATATATAGATTGTGATAGATTCTTAAGGAAGTTCAATGATTTCACTATACTTGGAAATTATTCTTCATCCGAAGAAGGAAAACTCCCTTTGAGTGTACTAAATCCCCTTTAGGAGAATAAATTACCCAAATAATAGAAGAAATATTCCAATTGTGTTGACTAGCAATATCTACATATCTTGCATATCTCGTTGGGCCAAATAATATTTTCCAATTAAGCATAAATCATGTTAATAATACTAACCAGGCGTAAAAACAAAAATAATACAACAGATATAACATGTAAAAAATCATCACTTCGAAATAATTTCCTCAGCATAATACATGTTAAGATAGATTTTATTATAGGGATAATTTAATACATCACACGTCACTTTATAATGAAAATGTTACATGGATTCAAACTCACTTGCCATTAGAGCATATTTTCCTAATCATAAAGAAGTACTAAGTCTCCTTTGAAGAAGACCCAAGGATATGCAAATTTTCCGTTCTGGGCCTTAACACGTTTTATATTCCTTCTTCATAATGGCTACACATGGAGCAGAAGAGGAATTGAGGAATATATATTTCTTAGGTAGTGATTCAATTCCAAATTGACCATCACTTTCTTGATGTGACTATGGTATCAAATCTTCAAAAGATAGATATTTCTTCGATTTACGAAAGGATAAATCTAAGTGAAATTCTTGCAAAATTAGTATCCACTTCAAGAAGTTGCCCCAATTGTTGATAGAGATAATATTTACTACATTGGATTGTTATATGCAATAACTATCATATGTTGAAGAAAGATGGAATGCCAAAGCCTTTGTACATCATGCCAAACTACTAGCAAGGCTAACCTCTATACATTAGAATACATTTATGAAATTTTTCAAGGATCAATCAATCATTATATTTCTATTTATATTGTGATTATATTTAAATTGATTTGATGTAATTGTGAGGCATTGCTACGAACTCAATATGCTTAATTCATGTAATTTTTTTAAATATATCTTCATGGTGTACATGTTGGGTGTGAATGCGTAAGGAAATTCCAAGGGTGTTAATGATTAATTAAATCTCTATGGATGGTTGAGGGAGGTAAAAAAAATTGCTATCGATAAACTAATTGCAATGTGGGGTAGCAAGCTAAGTGGGCTTGATTGTGGAAAAACTCCACAGTTAAGCGCGCTTGAGCCAGAGGAGTTCTGGGATGGGTGACCTCCTGGGAAGTCCTGGTTACCGGGTGCAAGCCCCGGAAGTGATGATTGATGCTATGTGATTCATTTTCCACATTTCACTAGTTTCAATCCCACTTCTTCACCCCTGTGAGCATCACCCGATGCAATGAGTGCTAAGTGAACTATTCAAAAATCATGAGAAATTAGTCAGTTACGACTACCTCTCATGGAAATGGTCATACGTTTGAATGACTTACTTAACGCAGTTGAATCCCAAAATGATATTTAATATAATTGCAATGTTTTCCTTGCTTTATGCGGAAATTGTATATGTTGTATCAATGTTTTCTCTGTAATGCGTTTTGGGGTTTTAGTTGTCTTTTATTAAATAGTGATGTTTTATGAGGCATTTTTTTATCGTTCAAGATTATAGAAGTTGTATTAACAATAATATTTAAGTTAAATTCCCAAGTAAGTGTGAAGGGGGTTACGTGCAAGTACTTATTAATTTGATTTGATGGGATAGAAATGCCAGTCACAATTGAGTCAAAGGACAACAACGTAGGTGTCAATGGGATTACACACAAGTCCTTCATCATTTCGATGGAATAAAAATACTCCTCATAACTTAGTCAAAGGATAATGATGTTCCCGTATTGAATAACTTTGATATTATAAAATATCCATGTCATTACTCATAATGAGGTGATTTTAAATTCCACTTAAAAGAACATATCTAAAATGTTTGGATCTCTACTCTTTATTGTAAGGAAGAATTTAGGAATTTTTCTTAGATTTTTCTGTAAAGAATTCTTTTTTTATTTTATTTGTCATTTTCTCTTTTTTTTTAATTATGGAGAAATCATTCGTACTCAAGGTTATTGATCTTTCTTATGTTGATCCAATCCTAAGATACTATCTTGCAATGACATCATCATGGGCATACAAAACAAGGCCACTAGAAATAACCTACTATTAGTTCGTAAGTTGATAGACTAGCACTCTTACCAAATGTCTTTATGTATTTTCAGTGATTAACATGCTTTCTACATTCAACGAAGATAACATTTTGACTAATCAAACTAAATTTTATATCATAATCCACTACCAAAAATTAATTTTAACTTAAATAGTATCTACAAGAAGATCAACATCCCAAATAAATGTGAGTAAGGCTATGTGCAAGTGCATAACATTGCTAATATAAAAATATTATTCATAATGTTTAATTAAAAAACAACCATATAAAAACAATTAATGAATTTGGTGAAATAAAAAATTCCCTAGTGATTATCCTTCGCCCCAATGACCAAAGGGAGATACAATATGCTTGGGTCTTGGTCTTTGTTGCTAATAACCAAGAAGATAATTTAGCTTTATGGCAGGAGATAGAATTAGCCATTGCAACCAAAACCCCCAAAATTATGGTCTTTAGTGATTCTATGATATTTATTCAATAGGTGAACAAACCTCGAGAAAAAAAAAGCCTCCCTAGCCCTCTTATATTGCAAAGAATCACAACTCAATTGAGGAGCTTTGAAAAAATAGGGTTTCACCATGCTAAAAGACATCTGAACACAAAGGTAGATATGTTGACTAACAAAGGCATAAGCCTAAATCAGGGCATGTTGGATAAGAGGATCGCATAACAAAATATAATCAATCAACGTGACTATGTGAATCATCTATATGGCAAGGAAAGAGGCACAAAATCAGGTGATCGATGAAGGGAGATCTCGTCACAACATTGGATGACATCATACATGTTCTCATTTTGTGGTGCTCTTCCAAGAACCACTGGAATGGCAACCCACCAAACTCAATGAACATGCTTTGAATATCCTCCTTCAAAAATGCATATGTTCGTCCCAGGTACAAGGCATTAAAATATGAGACACCTAGATGATTGACCACATTCATAAAGATTGGAAACAGGGTTGACATGGTGTCAACATAAATAACTTGATCGGGATGGCATTCATGCTTTGTGGAGTATTAATGGGGGATATATAGAGAGATATCATGGCAACAATTGAGGAGGAATTTCTAGATGACTCCATGAATGCGACAAGACTAATCTTAATTTTCATTGAATGGTCTTCCTTGTCAAGGAGAACCAAAATTCAAGGTTGGTTAATTTATAAAAGGGTCATTACTTTGTCTTGAATGTATAACCAAGGAGATGTCAGTGGTTAACAAGGAATATTGGTTGTGATAGTAGAGCTCAGAATAGGTAGGAGAATGGCGGTAGTTATGCATACTATTCTAGTCAGGGAGTAGGAGAAAATGAACTAACAACTAGATCACTTAACAGAGACAATGAAATACATTTTGACCCTACTTAATAGACGAAGTCAGATGGAAGAAAAGGAGAAGCAAGCATAGTTGGATTAACTGGATAGAAAATGTGAAATGCTGCAAAGGAAATATGAGTAACTTGAAGAAATTTTCGAAGTAGAGGTGACAATTTTGGACCTTAGGGCGAAGAATCGAAAACCGGATGTGAATAAAGGAGCAAAGGACCCTTCTGAAGGCATTGAATATTCCAAGAGTATGGACTGGCAAGGCACTCTTGTTTAGAGAAAGTAGTTGAAGAGGAAATCGACTGCACTAGCAATGAACGACTCTAAAGCTAGGTCGTCCAAGTAGGCTTAACAATATGTTTTTGCAGCTATGTATTTCATATATATTTTGTATTTAGGAATTTTTTAGAAGTTAATTTGGATATATATATATATATATATATAGTAAATAGAAAACATAGTAGGAGAAAAGAGAAATTATTTGGAAATATAAGTGCTTTCAAGAAGATGATACAATTGAATATATAAAGGTATTGGCCTTGTAACCAGATGATGTTTATAATATAAGCTTTACACGTTTCTTTAAACAAAAATGCCCCTCATAACATCGTCAAAAAACAATGATATATCTCTACTTAAATAAATAAATGAGTCTTTAGATCTCTACCCTTTATTGTAAGGTGGAATATTGGAATTATTTTTAGATGTTTTACATACAATTATCATTTCTTTTTTATTTCTTATTTTTATTAGTTTATTTTTGAACTCTGGAAAAATTATAACAAGGTGAAAAATCTAATTTAAAATTTTGATTTGAGTATACATATAAAACATCATCACTTAAAAGAACCATTACTATCTTAGTAAGTACTATTAATATATTAGTAAGTGATGGACTTATTTTTATTTATTTATTTATTTAATGTTGTGGTTCACGAACACCTTCGGTCAGCGGGTGGTGCTATGTCCACAAGAAAATCTAGGGCTGACGCCCCTTGGCCTATAACAAGACCTGACCCCAAGAGCTTTCAAGAATTGACCCTATGACCTCCCAAACGACGAGGGTCTGACTTGACCGATTGAGCTAACTCTTGGGGTTGTGATGGGCTTATTAATATAATAAATAAGTGAAATTTTTTTTATTTATTATTAATATTATTAAAATTAATTTTAATGTTAGATCTAAGACTTTTGTGATCCATAATATAGATATAAGTCTTTCAGATTAATCACATCGTTAGGTTTTGGTCAAAGTTTCGAATCAATTTTAATTTTAATTTTAATGTTAGGGGAGGGTCGCCAATACATGTGTGCCCTCCCTGCCACGTCAACAAAGCCACGCGTAAAGCACATGGAGCCGGTACGACACCTGTCCACCGTGGAGCTCCATGTGTTGGCTACCGTATGCCACCTTAAATGCGTCTGTTCGCGCCAGTTGAAAGGTTCGTTTGGGCTCATTCCTGCGATGTTGTGCTTGCCCTTTGTGTTTCTGCTTGGGGCTGGTTGTTGGGCGAAGCCCCCCGCCGAAGATGGCACGGAACGGCCCCCGAACCTGCGCGCTTGGTTGTCTATTGCTGTGCTGGTAGAGGCGTTTGTTCATGCGACAGGGTTTGTGGACCTACGCTCTTCGCCTGGTATGCAGGCGCTGGTTGACTTGTTTGCTGGTGTTGCAGGGTTTGATGTTCGCACAGCGCTTCTGCTGTTCTTTTGCAGTTCCGCCTAGATTTCTTGGTCGACCCTAAACCCCGGTTGTTTAGCATTTCTTTATTGTTGGTCTTATTCGGCGATTTTGTTGTTTGGGGAGGAGTCGGTCGCTGTTTTAGTAAGCTCGAGGTAAAATGTTGTTTTGCTGGTTTTTTGTGGTTTTCAGTTGCTAATTTTTATTTTTCTTCTCGTTGCAGGTGTGGACCTTCGTGTGGAAGAGGTCGTTGCAGGTTGGCGAGCTTCGGGGAAGGTCGGCGAGCATGTATCCGGTAGGATTTTAATCCTACCAACTGCACTCTGTGTTTTTCAACACAACATCTGTGTTTTGGATATTTTGTAACCTTTTAATGGTATTTTATGGCATTTTGTTAGGATTTTTTATGAGGATTTAGGGTTTATGGGCTGTTTGTTGTTTATGAGGGTTTATGGGTTTATGGGTTGTTTGTTGTTTATGGGTTTATGGGTTTATGGGCTATTTGTTGTTTATGGGTTTATGGGTTTATGAGGGTTTAGGGTTTATGGGCTGTTTACAGTTTGTTCTATGAATGTTGCCACATAGTTTATCGTTCATGTAGCGTTTATAGTTTATTGTTACATCATAATTGTGGAAAACATTTCGAATTTATATGAAACTGAATTACCCATCACGGGTTCCTTGTAGTAATTCCTTTAATTCTTACCTTTGTACACTGTGGTTTCTTTATTTGCAGACCTCTATACACTCGTTTGTCTCATTTGTCTCATAGGTTTCTCAGTCCGTATACCAAAAGCAACTTATTGTTTGTCTTCGCCGATTATGAAACTGTATCACTCTTTATTCTTGTTATTCTTGTTATGTGTTCTAGACTTAGGTTGTTGCTACCTCTCCTGTACCCTAGTTAGTTAAACTTTAATCTAGTTACCAACATATGTACAGGGTCTCTTGCTAATACAAGTCTTCGAGCGACATTTCCCTACAGGGGATTTAGTTAGGAAGAAAATAAGATCCTCTGCACGGTAGCTTACATAGTTCTCTTATACCTACTGTGGACTGTAAAAGTTTCTTTTTAATTACTTATCTGGTGGAAATTGAATTATGAGTGTGTAAATGAAGAATCAATATTGCATGGAAACAACCTCAAGGTTTGTTATTCATTTCTTTTAGTTGGGCTCCCATTAAATTATGCCCAAAGGTTTTTTCATGATTGTG
>APFE031753241.1:295903-340400 GCA_000404065.3 Pinus taeda
AAAGCATAAGATGCAACTTCAACAGTGGGTGGACTTCTTTTATAGTTTTGGGGACTTGAATTTAATTGGTGGACATGGCTGCACATGGATTGCAATGGCTTCATTTTGAATGTGTGGTATGGATTTAAATTGATGTGATCTAATGGTTGGGAATTGGTTATTTGTTGATCCATGTGCTGTGATCTGTTTTAATGAGAAATGGAGTGGTCTGGGTGTCATTTATTGCAGTTATTGGGGTGTCATTTATTGCAGTTATTGAGTCTGGTGTCATTTATTGAGCAAATTGGGTCTAAATGTTGTTGGTTTGGGTGTCATTTATTGAACATAGGGTGTTTAGTTGTTGAACAACACAACAGTTATGCTGACATACATTCCCTTTTGTTATGTGTAGGTAGGCATATTTTTTTGGGATGCAAAGTTGCAGTTCTGATGAGTGGGGGTTGAAGTGACTGTTGTTTTGTACTTCTGGAATAGACCAGTTTGGATGCCTTTATGGCTTTAGCTGTTTTCTACTTGGGTCAATATGTTTTGTAGTATTAAGTAGTAAAATACTATTTATGGACAGTTGTGGGCCCAGTCAATGTATGGGTGATTTTTGGACATAAATTAATACTTATTTATACATAATGTTATTTATTTCTGTTTAAATTTTGGTTTAAAAATTCTCAATTACTGGTGGTTTGGTGGGACCAGTACTATATCAATTACTGGTCCCTGCACAACATTAGGAATCTCTCCCCTATTCAAATCCATCTAAAAAATTTCTTTATCTTCTTATGGATTTCTTTTGAATTAATATTATTATTATTCATTTATTGTTATTGTTATTTTAATTTTGTTATTATTATTTTTGAAAATAAATTTATTTATTTATTTGATTAAGTCTTATTTTTTTCTTTTGACTTGACTTTTAATTGTTTCATTTTTATAAAATTTGTGCCCAACTACTAATTTTTGTCTAACAACTAATTAACTTCTTATCTATTTAAAGCTTACTAGCTCTAGCATATTATCATTCAATGTTCTCTAGTCTTTGATGATGGGTGGAATATCCACGCAAAAAATTGAATAAGATAATGATTCTTTACAATATTCCATCCAAACATCTTCTACCAAAATAATGAACTTGCCAAATATATTTTAATATATTATATATTAATTTATGTTTACATCTAATAAAATAAATTTTTACCTAAATAAATTACTTTCAACTATATTCTAAAAAAAACTCGACATCTATATTTCAGGATTAAAATTAATGCTGTTAAAGTCATACTCATAGTCTATTAGGCTAGGTCGTGGCTCCTTAGAATAGTGGACAAAGGTCATCCGACAATGTGTGTTGATAAATATTAAGGCCCACCTAAATTCAAAACTAGGTTAACTTAGGGTTAACTTATTAAGATATTTGTAAGTAATTACATTGAGCTCAAAAATATAAAACCAATCCCACTTTGTCCCAACATTAAAACTACAAACCCAATCCCTTCAACTCCACTAAAACCTTCTCATACCAAAGCATAAATATACCAATTTTCGTAATAGCACAAAATAAAATAAAATAGAAACAAGTGATATCCATTCAAATTTCTTATATGATTTGGAATTAGGTTTTCACCTTACCACTGAGCACGGCAAAGAATGATTGAATTTCATAAAACACACTCAAATCGTTTTCTTTCACTCATGAATCCATGTGCCAAAGGAATATTACATCATCATCTGGTGTAGATAATTAAAGTGACACATATCATAAGCCTAGTCTAACCTGGCGTTGTTTTTGTTTAGAAAATAATAGAAATTTAAGCAAGATTTAGAAATTTTAGTTTCAAATTTCCGATAATACTGAATCCGTTTGTGCCGACATTTAAAAAAATTGGAATTCTGGTGATAATTGACAGTCTGAACAAATAACGGGCCCTATTTTAGACAGCGCCTATTTCATATTTGAATTCCATTGTTCTCTAGTGGAAAAGATTCCACAGTCGCATCAAATCTTCTCATACATCCACACCTTTTTGACACTTTGTCCACACGTTATAGTCAGTCCTCTCTCTTCAGTGCAAATTTTCACAAATTTCCATGCAAGCATTGAATGGACGTCACTATTCACATGGACCAACCCAATTCACATGGCACTGTGGCAGTTTTCCAACAAAAGCACGACTCTGGAATGTTCTACGGCAAATATTTATCAGCCTACTTTTGATCAGAGCAAGAGGCATCTTCCAACGCCAAGAGTTAATCAGCTTACCATAGGGTATTAAATGATTGGTTACCTGCATGCACTTTAACTTTATAACACACTTCATTGTTTTTCATTTATCTCGTTATGATGTGTTATAAAATTAAAGGGCATGCATCTAACCAGTCATTTAATGCCTTATGGCAAGCTGGTTAGCTCTTGCCTCTTCCAACCAATTTGCATTAATGGTTAATATTATTTATTGCTTAGTACAAACCAATGACAAAGCCGCACGTTACTTCATAACGCATAAAAATAAAAATAGAATAGAATTCTGGTGATTTTTGACAGTGTGAACAAATAACGGGACTTATTTTAGACAGCGCCTATTTCATATTTGAATTCCATTGTTCTATAGTGAAAAAGATTCTACCGTCGCACCTTTCTGACATTTTGTCCACACGATATAATCAGTCCTCTCTCTTAAGTGCAAATTTTCAGAAATTTTCCCTGCAAGCATTAAATGCACGTCACTATTCACATTGACCAACCCAACTCACATGGCAGTTTTCCAACAAAAGCACGACTCTCGAAGGTTTTCTGACAAAAATTTATCAGCCTACTTTTGATTCGAGTAAGAGGCATCTTCCAACCAATTTGCATTAATTATTAATATTATTCATTGCGTAGTACAAACCAATGTACTTTAATGCCCTTCATAACGCATTAAATTTCCAGTCCAACTTCAAAGCCCAAACTGTAAGACTGCCTCAAGGTATTGAGTTCTGGTTAGTCCAGTTAGAACTGTGTTTCAGCTTTCGCAGCTTTAGAAGTACATGAAGAGGCACATCATTTTGAGGACATCTAGTACTTTTCCATGTTTCAACATATCCACCGATTTCTTAACATCGCCGGATTCTGTCGACAGTATTTCCAACGCATAATTAGCGTTCGTCGGAGGTTTGATCATCCCTGGACCTTTGTTTAAGCTGTTTGAGACTCCATAGCTTCTCCTCGGATAAAAACATTAATGTAGTTTAGGTGTTTTTAAAATATTAGATATCATTGTTATGCAAAATTATATAAATAATATTATTAACTAGTTATTATTAATATTTTATAAGTGAGATTATGTTAATTCAATTACTTAAAAATATATCATATGTTTCAAGCATATCTCTGGGTGACTATCAAGTATCTAAATTACATATTCTTAGGATAACTAATAAATCTCAATAGGTTACATTACAAAAAGTAAAAAATATTGATAAACTAATTTATAATGTGGAAGTTGCTATTAATGATTATTTGAGAGCCTACATAAGTTGCAGTGGGGTGGTTTGGGGATTGAGCAGAAGAGGCTAGCAGTCTGGTCTTGATGTCCTTCAACTAGGGCGAACCTGATCCAATTGGAGTAGAGCATCCTCTCTTGCCTCACCCCTATCCTGAAGAATCTTTCTTATCATTGTTTTGGCATGCTAGTACAATTCAACAATTTTCCAGTATTTGGCATTTCTAGCCATTGAGTTGCCTACAGCGTGCACCCAATTTCCAATTTCGCCATGAATATCCTAGTCATGCATCACCCTACTATCAAGCAAGATCTTGTCTTTACCATTAGAGACATTCTCAATTATATTGGGAGGTGTTTGTTCCCAATATGGAAACACCCTCCTATGCTACCTCTTGAATTCTTGAAACGTAACGCCTTCTTTAGCCTTTACTACCCTTTCCTTGACTACTAAACCCATCACAACCACGTGTTTTCATTATCATGAATTCCATACATGAAATTAAGAAGTATGGGGACATAATAAAAAAAAAAGAATGAAGGGAAGTTTGAACAAGCAAGCAGTGTTTGTCATAGGAGAACTGCTAGGAAAGCAATGGCAATGATAGCAAAAACCAAAGGAAAGACACCATAATAAGGGACACATACACGTATAAAATCAGTAGGACCTCTAAGAGAAAAAAAGAGAATTGTCAAGGAGCAAAGCTATAGCTCAAGGAACCAAATCATTCTCAATAGTGTCCTCTAGCCTATTGAAAAATATACTATGAATAAAAGGAATAGGCTTCTCAAGTAGAAAAAAAGTCTTGGTAGACTTATTGACCAAACTTTCCTAGCTAGTTATAGAGGCAGTGTGACAAACACATAGCATGCTAATTCTTTTAAAATTGGAGAGTGACCAAGAAAATTTCCAGACCTAGGAAACTACAATTGTTCACCTATTGGAAAAGTACCAATGCTTTGTAATCACCAATGCTCTATAATCATGGTGAATTGTGAACCCATAATGGCATTTCTATGAATATAACTTTCACCAATGGATCCAGATGGTGAGGATATGTGATGTAGTGTGGTTATACCAGGCATGAGAGCTAGATCACCTTCCCTCACAGAAACATTATTATCATTACGCTCATTTGTTGCCACCTTATCGAAAATATGCTTCAATTTGGTTTGCAAAGGTTTGTTTGTCCCATTTATTTCATGCAAAGGATGATGGGGTATTCATCCCTTCAGAGTCACCTTATATGGAGGAATTATTATTAATATTAAGTATAATAATTTTGCATTAATTAGAAGAAAAAAAATTAAATGATTTTTAATAGTTAGTATTAGTTACTAATTATTTCTTAATAATAATAACTCCTATCCTTTTTATAGAAAGTCTTACCTCATTGAGTAATAACTAGATACTACATGAAAGACAAGAGGCATTTTATGATGACTTCAAATTATAGTCAAAACCACTTGCAAGACAAGTGGGGTTTGCATAAAGATACCAAGTTTCTGGAAAAACATTGGTTAATAAGAGAAAAAGTCTCATTACATTATCATGTTAATATTAAAATTTTGTCATTAAAAATATTAAAGATATTATCATACATAAATTAAAAAATATATGATGCAATTATTAATTAGATGATTCAAAAGAAATTATGATAGTATAAGGAGTCAAACAAATTTAATATAAAAGAATCAGAAAAGCTATGACTTAATTCCCATGTTTAAACTCTATTTAACATTTGACCAACCACCCACAACACTTACACCAAGGAATTTAACCCAAATACTAGGTTGTGTTTTATAATTTAAATAAAATTCAAAAACTATTTAATTAGCATTTAAATCACTTGCATTTCTCCCAATTTTTTTGTTTTTTTGTTTTTTTTGTTTTTTGTTTTTAAGTTTCAAATAACCTATTAATAATGTAAATATTGTGAGTTTTTTTCCTAAACATTTGCTAGTAAGTAATTTTTCAATATTTTAATAATGCTCGGAAGTTGGAGGATTGATAATAGTTAACCAATTCATTGTTGAAAAATAGTATTGGAAAAACACTACAAATAACAAGTTATTGAGTAAATATGAAATCAAAATTTGAAAGCAAACCATTCTACTAATGGCAATTGATTAAATGTGATTCAAATTCGATGATCAACTTATTTATCACCACTATTCAAATGAAACAAACAAAATGGTGGGAAAACATTATAGTTGGAACAACGTGTGGAATAATAATGGCCATGGAAATTTGCAAAGGCATTGGCAAAGGCAAAGAGGCAATAATTGGCATATAATTATGAAAATAAAGGAAAATAGGAGAAGAGGGAGGTGAAGAGACACAAATTTGCTTGCAAGGGAAGTTAGTGTAAAAATGAAGGAAAGTGAAGAAAATAGAGGTATCAATGATAAAATGGCATCAGAGAATCAATTGTTATATTTTTGACATTTTTGAGTTGAGTACACTCTCATTCTCTCATACTCTTGCACACTTAGATCATTCGTGGAGCATTCTAGCATTCATTTGGATTGGAGAATGAAAGCAAAGGAAAGCAAGGGAGTGCAAGGAGATAGTTGGATCAACAGCTACAACATGGATACTTCATAGGTAATAGGTTGCATATGTGATTTCCTTATTGATTATTGGATGCATAATATATGCATGTGGTTCTTTGGTTATGTGCTATCATTGGCATGCATATTTTCTTGGATTGAGAGTGGTTACAACTTTTCCTTTCCATTTGCTGGATATCCATGGTGTTATTTAACACTTGTTTTTCTTATTGGTTCTAAGTTCCCTATGGCTATGGGTTGGAAGAAAGGATTCAGAGCCTTGTAACAACTTCGGTTGAGTTATTAATTCCTAGAGCCTGTAGGTTGGGACAAATGCTCTAGAGCCTTGTGGGTTGAGTTACTGGTCCCTAGAGCTGCGGGTTGGAACAAATTCTCTAAAGCCTTCATTTAGCTATGGGTTGAATTACTAGTTCCCAGATCCCTAGATAGCTTCGATGGAGACCGATTTGGTTGATGTTAGTGATTTCTAAACCATATAGGTGGGACCATTGTGGTTGATGGTTGAGTTGGTTTGAACTCTGTAAGCTTTGGTTGGTTTTGTTTTGGTTTAACCCTTATAATCCCACTTTCATGCTTTGAATATGGCACGAGGGTGATTGGTTGAAAGAGAGATTTGGTTCAACCCAATCTATTGTCGGGTGGTATGAGGAAGTCCTTAACTTGGGTGACCTTTGCATATGTTAATATGAGCTATATTCCTATTATGATCTATGAGCACTTGTACTCATTATTTTGATCTTATGGTTGATTTATCATAGTTTCTACTCTGGTTACATGCTAGTTATATATCTAGTTATATGATGTTCTCTAGTTATGGATCTCTTTCATGATTTGATCATTTATTGAATGGTTGATGAATGCATGGGCTAACAAGTATTGTTGCAACTAGTTAAAGTGAGCTTGGAGCCTTCTTGGTGATTTTCATATGAAATTAAGAAGCTTATGATCAAATATGCATTCATGACCTGTAGCTTTCATGTTTACAATATGTTTGAAGAAATGTCTATCATGTACAAGGCATGTTTTGTTCAAGAACGTGTTCATGTTTTGTATGGTTAACCTTCTTATCATGTTATATATGATTCTCTAAAGTTACAGGAAGCTCTGGGCATTGGCCTAGAGGCTTTCCTGAAAATTCGCATAGATCTCGCGATCACATGCACTGAACTAAGGAAATTAGGTCATAACTGCATGTAGGCAAGCATGTCAGTGCAGTTATAGCCTCCCAATCGCATGCATGTAGTCGTGTGGGTGTAATTGGAGGGTAAACTATGTTAAAAAGAGTTCCATCTCACGGATTGATCAACTGGGGTGGTTTGCAGGCTCCTGTGTGGTTTGTAGTCCTAGTGGGATGTCACTTTGTTGTCAGTTTGTTAGCCCCACTTCCATAACTAGAACTTGGAGGTTGAGTAATTTCATATTTAGACTCAGCTCATGTTTACCCTAGAGACCTTATAAAAGTGGGTAAATCTAGGAGGAGGTGTTTACAAGGTGGTATTAGAGATTCCAAGTTCAAACACTTGGATTGGATGGGAAAATGTATATTGTTATGCATCCATTTTAGTTGCCAATGTGTTTGTTGTGCATGCCTTGTGATGGTTATGGTTATCCATGCATAGTAGGTCAAACATGCATTGTGAAGGTTATTATTGCAATTTTGTGCCATCGTGCATGTTGTTGAGATGTTGATATGTTGGTGTAGTTCTGTATCTATATCATGTTAATCTGGATTGATTAAAATGTTGATAGCCTCCCCTAAAATACACTAAGGCGTATAAAACTTTTATTATGTCTCTATTTGGTTTATCTAACTTGACATGTTCACAAGAGATAGAGGGTCATATATGAAGAGAATAATGGTGGCCTACAATTCACATGAATCCCCTTATAGGCTTGCTGTGAATTCAATGGAATGGGATAGGTTAATTGAGAAACAAGGTGAAGATTACTCACTTTATATAATTGATACATTGAGAAGTTCGAAGGTAGAAATTAAAAGTTGCAAGGCAGATAATAAAAATTTGATTGAGGCATGCGAAAGGCTTGCTAGAGCTAAAGAAAAGTGAGCAGGGGTTAATGTAGTCATCCTTCAAAGTCTTTTAGATTTGTAGAAGTAGGGACAGCTAAGGATCAGTCATGGACAAAAGGAAAACACTAATGGGGCATACGGTAGCAGGTCTTGATCAAGATACAGGTTGGATAGGCATGACAAAGTCAGAGGTGGCATATCTTTCGATAAACCTAACAGGGAGCTAGCACTAATGGATTTTATTATAGTTCTAGTTCTGAGAGACACATCATCATTCCCTCCAACATTCTTATAGGAGGAGTGAGAAGCAATATTTTCTAGAGGAGTTCAAGAAATTCAAGCCTCCTACTTTTGATGGGGAAGTGAAGAAACCAAAATATGCAGAGCTGTAACTGCTTGGGATGAAGAAGTTCTTCAGATTGCATGATTATTCAAAGAATATGAAATTCAATATAATTATCCACATTCTAAAGGGAAGAGAGGATATCTAGTGGGAAGATGTGAAGCATGTCAGAGGCATTAAGGTAGAAGAGCTTAGTCGACATGAGTTTAAAATACTCTTCAAATTAACAGTACTTGTTTGAGAAATATTTTGAAAGAAAGGCCAAGGAGTTATATGAGGTTAATACGGGTTCCATGAAAAATGAAGAGTACACGACTAAGTTTCTAGATTTGTTGAGGTATGTGCCCTATCTCACGGATGAAAAGAAAAAGGTCCAAAGGTTCATCAATTTTTCTTCTTTAGAATTTAAAGATCGGATTGAGTATGATGAGCCTTGTTCATTGGAGGAAGTCATTGGGAAGTTTAAGAATTTTTATGAGCAGTCATAGCACAATTCTAAGCATAAGCGATATTGCAAAGGTAATGAGAAGACTAAAGGGAAGTGGGCTAAGAAGTGAGGAAGACCTCAAGATGTAGGTGATAAGGAGAACATAACACCTTATAAGAAGTTCAATGCAGTTGACATAGGACACAGGTCTTAGCCTGAGGAGCATAACAAACGCGATGGTAGGAACCCTTTGCAATGTTGGACTTGTGGTGGAGAGAATTGCAGGAGAGATTTTTCATCCCACTAGGTCGGCAGGCCTCAGATCTACAGTGCTCATGAGGCACACACGGTTGGGTATGTTGGTTAGAGTATTCCTCATATTTATGCATCAGTGGATAATAGGAAGATCGATCATCACACATCCATTATCAATATGGAAGGTAAGCTTTGTGATCAATTTATTTCCATTTTGATTGGTCCTAGATCTAATTATAAGTGTTGCTTGAGTAAAGAAATGCATGTAGAATCTTGTTTAGTGTAGTTGGCTAAAAGGACCGAGAGAATAGTTCATTATTGGGTGATATCTTATGCATCTGAGTTGAATGGCTTGCCTACATCAACATATCTAAATGTGCTTCCTTTGGGATCATATAGTATGCTTTCGGGTATGCATTGGTTTTTCATTCATAGGACTAAAGTGGACTGCTATGACAAGGCTATTATGTTTCTAGATGATGATGGGGAAAGGAGAGTCTTGTAGGGAAAGAATAAGCTAACATCAGTGAGAACAATTATATATATGTAAGCTAAGGGCACTTGCCGGAAAGGGTGTTTATTGTTTGCGGTGAACATTTCTACTGGTAAAGGGAGGGATGTTGAGGATAATGAAGTCCTAAAGAGGTATCATGTTTTGCGTCAGTTTTAGGATGTATTTCTTGCAAATATTTCAAAGTCTCCTCCTCATAGAGAGGTAGCATTTTCTATTCAGCTGATGCCGGGAGCAACACCAACATCTAAGGCACCTTACAAGATGAACACTCTATAGTTTATGGAATTAAAGTTTCAACTTAAGGAAATGTTTGATAAATGATACATACGGCTAAATGTATCACCTTAGGGTGCACAATTATTATTTGTAAAGAAGAAGGACGATACTCTCAGGTTGTGCATTGATTACAGGAAACTGAACAAGGTGACTATCAAGAACAAGTATCCATTTTCATAGATTAATGATTTGTTTGATTAGTTGAAGGGAGTTGTAGTGTTTACAAAGAATGATTTTAGATTAGGGTATTATCAAGTGCACATCAAAGAAGAAGAAATTTAGAAGACCTCATTTTGTACAAGGTATGGGCATTATGAATTTGTGGTGGTTCTGTTTGGTCTTGCTAATGCTCCAACCAATTTGATGTGTTTGATGAACAATGTGTTGTGTCCTTACCTGGACAAGTTTGTGATAGTGCTTATTGATGATATATTTATATACTCCGACAATGAGGAATATCATGCAAAGAAAGTGACATCAGTGTTGATATTGTTGAGAGAGCATCAATTATACACCAAGCTCAATAACTGTAGTTTCTTCTAGTCTCAGATTCACTACTTGGGACATGTTGTTTCCAAGGAAGGGATAACAATGGACTTGGAAAAGATTAAATATATCTTGGAGTGACCAACTTCTAGGAATGTGGATGAGGTCAGATAATTAATGGGACTAGTAGGTTATTACAGAAGGTTTATCAAGAACTTCTCACAAATTAGCTATGCTATTACATCTTTGCATAGGAAATTGAAGAGGTTTGAATGGACTAAGGAGTGTGCAACTAGTTTTGAGTATTTGAAGCATTTTCTTACAAATTCTCTAGTTTTGAAGATTCTAGATACTAATAAGAAGTTTGTGGTTGGTGCAAATGCTTGCAAGAAAGGAATTGTTGGACTCCTATGCGGGAAGGACATGTGGCATGCTATCAATCAAGGAAGTTGAATGAGCACAATCAGAACTCTGTGACTCATGATCTTGAGATGGAAGTTATCATTCATGCATTAAATATGTGGAGACATTATCTTCTTGGCAGGAGGTTCATCTTGATGAGTGTTCATAGTGAGCTGAGGTACTTGTTTGACCAACCTAATCTAAATGCTAGGTAATCCAGATGGTTGGATACCCTTAGTGAGCTTGACTTTGAGATCAGGTACATTAAGGGAAAGGAGAATATGATTACATATTCTCTAATTATAAGAATGTATGTGAATGATTTAAGTTGTGAGCTCTTATGGGAGATATTTGCAGGAGAGAAACTTGGAGGAAGGACAACATTATGAGAAGTACCAATAGCTGAAGTAGATATTGCAGCAACAAGGTGAAGGTGTTAGTGATGGGGAGTATCACCTCACAATAGATGGTTTGGTTAGAATCAAGAATAGGATATATGTGCAAGATAGCAGTGAGCTCAAGAAGCTTATCTTTAGTGGTTTTAATGAAATTCATATTCAAGTCACCTGGGATATCAGAAGGCTTTGACAGTTGTTAAGAAGTTCTATCATTAGATGAATTTGAAGAAAGAAATGGCTAAGTTTGTTGCAATATGTTTGGACTGTCAGTAGTTGAAAGCAGAGTGTAAGCATCCAGTTGGTTTGTTACAGTCCATTCTGATTCCAAAATGGAAATGGGAGTTCATTTCCATGGTATTCATTATAGGTTTTCTGAGGACATTGAAGCAACATGATTTCATTACGGTAGTGGTTGAAAGTTTGATCAAGGTAGCTCAATTCATTGCAGTAACGTTTACTAATTTAGCTAGTTACGTAGCTCAGAACTTCATCAGATACATAGTTAGGTTGCATGAGGTTCCCAAGAAGAGTACATCAGATGAGGATGCCAAATCCAATTCTAGGTTTTGGAAGGAGTTGTTTGCAGGCTTGGGGACAAATTTCGCCTTTAGTATAGCTTATCATATGCAGATAGATGGAAAGACAGAGAGGGTTAAAAATATTCATGAGGATATGTTGAGGATGTATGTCACGCATGAGCAACAAAAGTGGGAGGAGTATCTTCCACTTATGGAGTTTTCTTATAACAATGGGTATCAAGAATCCTTGAGTATGATTCCATTTGAGGCTCTTTATGGAAAAATTTGTAATACTCCTATCAATTGGAGTGATCCAGTGAATAGGGTAATGATTGGACCGGATATGTTGGCTGAGATGGTGTAGGATATGTAGGTTATTAAGAGGAACTTGAGGGTAGCATGAGATAGGTAGAAGTGTTATGCATATCAACATAGATAATTCAAGGAGTTTCAGGTTGGGGAGCATATGTACTCGGGAATCAAGCCCAAGAGGAGTTGCTTGAGGATTGGGTCATGTGCCAGATAAAATATAAACAGAATTGAAAAGAAGGAGATGTAGCTCACAGGTGTGGCCTACACCTGGAGACTACACTCACAAAACAAAGAGATCACTCTCATACACTCTATTTCCTCAAATGAAAGATTACATCATTTAATTACAACTCAAGAAATCAGGGAGTTGCAACCACACTCCTAAATTCTAGGAACAAATCCTAAACTAAGGAGATACGTGACAACTATGTAACCATTTCTCCATTAATACAAAATAATATTTAATTATTTTCAACTCCCCCACTTAATGGAGAAAGGGTTCTCCTGGACTCCTAACATCCCTCTAAACAATTCAAACTTTACTCGTGCAAGAGGCTTTGTAAAAATATCAGCCACATTGTCACAAGTTTTACAATATTCAACAATAATTTCCTTTGACTGTACTTTCTCTCTAATAAAATGGAGCTGAGTGTCTATATGTTTGGTGTTTTTATGAAATACTGGATTATGTGCCAATTTAATGGTACTCTGGTTGTCGCTTTTGATAGAAGTAGAATTCTTCTATTCTTTTCCTACATCCTTGAGAAGCCTTCTCAACCAGATTGCTTCACACGTTGCTACACACAATGCTTGATACTCAGATTCACACGATGACAAAGCTACAATACTCTACTTCTTACTGCTCCATGCTATGACCCCGGATCCTATGTTGAATACGTAACCTGTGATGGACTTTCGATCATCCAGGTTACCTACCCAGTCTGAGTCTGAAAAACCTGCTAGAGTAACATCAGAAACATCAGTGTATAAAATACCATAATTAACAGTACCACACAGATACCTCAACACATTCTTTGCTGCTATCCAGTGACTTTCACGCGGTTTTGACATAAATTGGCTCAACACACTAACAGAGTATGCTAAGTCAGGTCTAGTTGTCGTAAGATATATCAAGCTGCCAACCAGCTGTCGGTACATTGTAGCATCAACCTCTTTAGTGTCATCGTCACTTCTCAACTTCAAATTCTGCTGCAAAGGTGTCGCTACTGATCTACACTGATCTATACCAAACTTTTCCAACAGATTTCTGGCATACTTCCCTTCGGTAAGAAAAGTTTGCCTAGTATCTCTACATACTTCTAATCCTAGACAGTAATGAAGGCTTCCAAGATCCTACATCTCAAAAACTTGTGCCATGAGCCTTTTGATTTCTCCGATTAAATCCTCTGCATCTCCTATTATAATCATGTCATCCACATACAAAGAAATCAAAATAATATGCCTCTGATTATTATACTTGGTATACAAATTTGGGTCATTTAAGCTCCTATGAAAGCCATGCTCTAAAAAGAAAGAATCAACCTTTTCGTACCAAGACCTGGGTGCTTGCTTTAAGCCATATAAAGCCTTTTTCAATCTGCAAACAAGATGTTCCTGCCCCTGCATTACAAATCCTTCTGGCTGTACTAAGTAAATTTCCTCTTTTAAATCACCATTTAGAAATGCAGATTTAACATCAAGCTGGTGTAATTCCCAATTACATTTAGTAGCTAAAGAAATAAGCATTCTGATTGTATTTAGCTTTGCTACAGGTGCAAAAGTATCATCAAAATCTATACCTTCCTGCTGTGAATATCCTTTTGCAACCACCCTAGATTTTAATTTCTCTATACTTCCATCTGCATTCATTTTTGGTTTAAACAACCATTTACAACCTATGGGTGTTTTATTCTTGGGCAGCTCAACTAAATCCCAAGTATCATTTCTAAGAATTGATTCCATTTCTTCATTCATTACAGTCCTCCACTCCTTAAATTTGTTAGACTCTCTCATAAAACAATAATAAATCCAAAAATAAATTAATTAATTAAATATTCGAAGTTAGGAAATTATCTCAACCAAAGGAGAAATTATCTCAACCAAAAGTGTCTAAGATAGCACGCACTATCTTGAGAACATTGTCTCTCATCTATTTATTTGTAACACTATATTCAATTATTTTGATGTATGAAAGTGAGAGAGAAGCATGAGGCTTCAGCCTTTTTCCGCCAATATTGTGTGTCTGGTTATTATCTGTACTTTTCTGTAATTTGTCTGAGTTAATCTCATTTTCAATATGTGGTATCAGAGCCTCACATAGTGTTTTCTGATCTGAATAACGTCCAGTCTTATGGTGGAAAGGCTCGGCCCTATTGTGGGATGAAAAATAAATTAGAGGAACAACAATAGTGTCCCAGGCCCATTTTTCTCGTGGTTTCGTCCGCTGGGGGCATTTTTTCTGAGCATTTCTGGCCTTTGCGATGCACAAATCGACAAAGGATGCGGCAATTTACAAACCAGGTATGCAATTCTGAACTGTCGATCTGTAAAGCGAAAGGATGTATTAGGCCGTTTGGCTTCGTCCATGCCAGAATTTGTAAGCGGAATTTTCTACTATCTTTTCGAAAGTGGCGAAATGGACAAATTTTGTTTATTTTTAACTTCTTGTTTTAAAGAACGATGCATAGGGTGTGAAGATTTTGGATGCGTTTGTGCGAATTGAAACATGAGAGAAGTTTTGTTCAATTTGAGACTGCATTTGTCGAAATTGATTTAAAACTTGTCACTGAAGAGTCGGAACTTGTGAAAAGAGGCAAAATTGGATTTTATTTTGTCAAAATTGACGTTCAGGAGGTACTATACATCTAAATAGAAACAAAGTCTGTAGAAAAAGCGATGGTGTAAGTTGTGTAATTGCGTTGAATACAAGCTGTACTTAAATCGTTTTTAAAATCTGTAGTTTAAAGATTCTCTGTGGCAGTTAATTCTTATATTGTAATTATGGATTGTAAAACTTATGAGGAGCGTGTTACCAAAGTGAGTGTTGAAGTGAATTCCGTATGACTGTTGAGGAGAAGCTGTGAAGTCGTGGAGGTTGTTATAACACTGGATTGTATAATTTTGACCCTGAGGACTCAGTAGAATTGCAGAGACCTGCGTTAAAAGCGGTATTGAACCTTGTGCTTAGCTATTTATGATGAGCTGCATTGACCAAAATTGTGTTGGGTTCTTGCATTGAGTAAGCTGCGTTGGACTGTTGTGAAGATTGCTCAGAACAATACCTGCTGTACAAAGTTCAAACGTGAAGGTTGTCATTGTCGCCAATGTGTGTGAAGACTTGTGCTGGGAATCGAATAGAAATCCGAAGAGATTGAGGATGTCGTCAATATACAAACTCTAGCCCTCACAAACAAATTCTGTTGACCGGAGTCGTATAGAATTGCATTCAGATTTTGAGTTCAATTATACAGTGGCATATCTTCTTTCATGGCTATGAATAAGGTTGCAAAGAGGAGCTCGTGTTGGAGAAAAATCAAAATTCAAGAGATCATGCCCTCTGTCGATCAGTGATATTCTCTTCTGGAGGAAGTCGTTGTATTTCTACATGCTGCTGGGAGATACCTCGAATTGCATTCAGATGGTGCAGGTCTGTTCATGCACCAATGCTTAAATCATCTGTAGTAGCAGAGATTGCAGCACGTCTCCAGAAGACTCCAGAGCAGGTAATTTTACGGTGGGGATTACAACGAGGCACAAGTGTGTTACCTCGCAGCTTAAGACCTGAGAGAATCAAGACAAATTTTGATATCTTCGACTGGTCATTATCTGAAGAAGACTGAAAAAAAAAATCAACTCACTCGAGCCACAATATCGCCTGATAGACAGTGGGTACTCCTATATATCTGAAGCTGGACCTCTACAAGAAGTTCAAGAGATTGATGATGACGTCGAAGCTGGTATTTGATGGAAATGTTCACATTGTTCTCAAGATTTATGTTCTGTAAAAAGTCAATTGAAGCACTCCCGTGTTCTTGCTGTGCTGTTACTGTTCTGCTCTTGGTGTGACTTTAAATTTGTAAAACCTTTTTGGAGTGATAAGTGGTGGATAATTTTGGGAGATATAAGGAGTGAATAGGAAAGAGGATTATTGCATAAGGCTGCTTTAATTTTTGAAATTTTTGAAGTGATAGATTTTTCAAAGGAGAGCTCATTGACATAGGAGGTTGAGTCAGGGTTTTGAACGCATTTTCTTCCAAATTTGTGAGTGTCAAACTCTCATTGTTTGAGAATGCTTTCATGGCAATGTTGTAAAAGATGAAAGGTTGATGATCTCAATACTCAATAAAGACATATTATTTGTGGTGATTGTGTCCTAGATCCGCCCGAAATTGAATAAGGGGATCTTAGGTACACGAAGTGTGTGTTGATGATGGTGCATGCTTCATGTTTTTGCTTTTTGATTTGTGTCTAGTTTTGACACATAAATGATTTCATTTCATGCACACATAAAATGCAATGCCAGCAAGCACAATACCTATAACGAAATAGCTGCAAGGAAGGATAATCAAGCTCAACACATGCATTTGTGTCACTACAACAAATAATCAAAGTTTTCAACATCGACATTCTACCTCAACAAACAAATTCACTCAATACAATCAAATTCATGCATCTGTAACCTTTGGCATTTCAAAGCAAAGTCTACATCAACATTATTGCCAACAAATTTAAGAACTTGTAAATCAAATTCCAATTGCATTGAATTGTAAGGGTGCATTCTCGGTTGAAGCCGACACCCACGTTTTGATTTGCTCAGAAGTCAAGTGCGTCAATTCTCTTCCACTTAGTCAAATTAAAACAAGTGAATTCTTTGTTTTATGTGAGTCATTAAAATCATTGTAAGCTTTTTTGGGTGCATTTTTGACAGTGTTCGACACCCTTCCTTTAAGCAGAATCAAGTGAATGCATGAATTTTAACTCTAAAGCAATCAAGCAACAAGTTCACATCTCCTGCAAGCGAGCGTGATTATTCATTCAACCAAATTGCATTAATTCAGTGCAAAAATCAACACATCAAGCGAGCCAGAGTGAAGTTTATTGCAGTAATCATCAAACAAGTAAAATCAATCAAGTAAGTTGACATCGACATCAAGCGAGCGTGGCTATTCATTCAAGTGAATGTGAATTCATCAAGTAAGTCAAGTAAGCGCTTAAACAAACGTGATCGTCATCAAGCGAGCGTGAATTCTAGAGTTTAAGCGAGAAAATTTTACAACTCTAGCAAGTGCAATCAACAACAACTCAAGCAAACGTGCCATTCAAGTCACATTCAAGCGAGGCTGTCCTTCAAGTGAAATAGTTCAAAGAACGACATCTCCTACAAGAGAGCCTGTTTTCAAGTAAGAAAATTCAGATGGCGCAACATATTCAGTTGTTACACATTCTTCACAATTTGATCATCTCCAGTGATGAAGACATGGTGCACATCAGCAAAGAAACTCTTGCTGATCTTTCACGGCATCTACAACAAACACATGAAACCATTGAGTTTCTTCAACTAGAGTCACAACTACAAAGAGATGAGTTGCAACAAAAGAGTGCTTCTTCCAAGTCATTCAACCATACAGATGAAGATAAAGATGTTGATTCCCAATCACTCATCCAAACAACTTCAAGTGTCGAAGTTGTTCCAGTTAAAATTTCTTCCAAACCCATCATCAAGCCCTGGGAAGAAATTCAAAATAACAAGAATCGACGAGGCTTAAGATATGTCATTGATGCCACCAACTTACATATCCCAGATTATTCCAAGCCAATTAAGTTCGTGAGTGCAGGATTTCTTGAACCACTCACCTCAGTAGGTTCTGAAAAAGTTGTAGACAAACAGAAATGCACGCAACCTGAAGTTGATGTCCAACCGAAATGTTCTCATTGTCAAAGAACCGGTCATATGGACGATCAGTGTTTTGATCTCCATCCTTGTTGACATTGTGGCAAGCCCAATCATTCCTCAGAAAAATGTCGCAACCAACAAAAATCAGCCAGATTGAAGATACATTATGAATGGATCGATCCTTGGGAATGGTCATCCACAGTCAAAAGATTGTCTCAGTTCTACAACCGACTACAATCACACATAGTGCAGCCAGCAGTAAACCGATGATGGTACTTCTCCTGCAGTTTGAGAGGGGGAGTACACAGTGAAACTCTCCTACACCTGAAGGGGGGGAGTTCAGATATATTTTGGAGAATATTGTCTCTCCTTTCAGCGGACAAAGGGGGGAAATGTCAATGAAATTGACAAGTGGTTGTCCGACTAAAAGTCTCAACAACTTCAGCAAATACGCCAGTGGGCGTTCATCAAATTGTGTCAGTGGACACCGAATGCTGTTTTCAAACAAAGGACAGTTGGATCCTTTTGCGGCTTGGCACGTGATGGAGTTGTCAAGCAACATTCAGAGATGAATCAGGCATGCAGCTGATTCATGTTCTCTTCATATTTGAGTTTTTTTTTCCAGCATCCAGTTTTGGCAGTTTTTTCAGGCAATGTTTTTAAGGATCAACATGAGAACTTGGAAGATGGTTCTCGTTCTTATTTTTGGATTTATCATTGAGGGGGGGAATGTTAGACTCTCTCATAAAACAATAATAAATCCAAAAATAAATTAATTAATTAATTACTCCAAGTTAGGAATTTGTGCCTAACTCTTGGGTTGTTCCTCTAAGATAGGAGTTAGTTTAGGTAACTCCTATATTGGTGTGTGTTTGGTGAAAAATTATCTCAACCAAAGGAGAAATTATCTCAACCAAAAGTGTCTAAGATAGCACACACTATCTTGAGAACACTGTCTCTCATCTATTTATTTGTAACACTATATTCAATTATTTTGATGTATGAAAGTGAGAGAGAAGCATGAGGCTTCAGCCTTTTTCCACCAATATTGTGTGTCTAGTTATTATGTGTACTTTTCCGGAATTTGTCTGAGTTAATCTCATTTTCAATAAAATTGACTAGCTTCTTTGTAATTAGTAGGTTCTACAATGTTTAAAATTTTTGACATTAAAGCATAGTCTCTCAATTTAGCAGGTAATCGAGTCTTCCTACCTGACCTCCTTGGTAGAGGACTTATCTCAACTCTGTCTATTTCAGTGCTTGCATCATCATTGATTACATTATCTGTCACTTCTTCTTCTTGTTTCTGCTCCTGCTCTTCATCTTCCTCACTGTTTTCTTCTATAAGCAATGGAATGTGGCAATCACTGTTAAAATCCTCCTTTCCTTCTTCAACCTGTTCATGAAATATGACATCTCTGCTTGCAAAAACTTTGTGAGTCATAGGATTATACAACTTATATGCTTTGAACTCAGTGCCATATCCAACAAATATACATTTCAAGGCTTTGGCGTCTAACTTCTTCCTATCTGCCTTAGGTATATGAGCATAAGCTTTTGAGCCAAATATTCTTAAATGACTAACTGTTGGTTTGAATCCAAAAAATGCTTCAAAAGGGGTTTTGAAGCCTAGACATCTAGTAGGACTCCTATTCTTCAAATATACAGCAGTGTTAATAGCTTCTGCCCAAAGACCATTTGATAGACCCTTACCTTGTAGCATACTCCTTGCGCACTCCACCAGAGTTTTGTTCTTCTGTTCTGCCACTCCATTCTGTTGTGGTGTGTGTGGCACTGTAAACTGCTGCACAATCCCATGTTGCTTGCAGAAATTCATGAACTCTCCCAACCTATATTCTCCCCCTTGATCTGAGCGGAGAATTTTTATCATTTTTCTTGTCTGATTCTCTACCATAGATTTAAACTCTATAAAATATTGAAAGGCTTAACTCTTTTTACTTAGAAAGTATATCCATGAATATCTAGTGCAATCATCTATAAACAAGAGAAAGTAATATGCTCCCCCTAATGACCTAGTTTGCATAGGTCCACAAATATCTGTATGCACCAATTATAGAATATCCCTTTCTTTTATGTTAACATGCAAAGGGAACTCTTCTTTATGCATTTTCCCTAATGCACACCCATCACAATCTAGCTTAACATTATGAAAAACAGGTAGTCCGTCGACCATACCTTTTCTCTAAAGTAAGATGAGGTCGTTCAGATTAAGATGGCCGAATCTCTGATGCCATAGATCTTCGACTGTTGATTCGACTACCACCATTGCTTTCTGTGGCATACTCTTTGCATCTAATCTATACAGTCTCCCCACGCGCACTCCTTTTGCAACTGTTTCCATCTGGCTATCCTTAATAACACAGTTATTCTTAAAGAATTGAACTTGCATATCCTGGTCAGTAATCATTGAGACAGAGACCAAATTTTTCTTAATTCCTGGAACATTTAATACATTTTTAAGATGCCTAATGTCGCCACTAGGTAATTTTACAGGAATGTCACCATGTCCTTTGATCTCATATCCACTATCATCTCCTAAATAAATTTTCGACCCACATGAAGTTTCTTCAAAGAAATTCAAACCAATCCTTCTTACCAGTCATATGTGAGGATGCGCTTGAGTCGACATACCATATGTCGTCCTCATCTCCTTTTGAAGCTGAAATAGCACAATCGACTATAAATAGTCGAAGTTCGTGGCTGTGGTCCTCTTCCTCCCCAGCAAAGTAACCCTTATGTTTCCTCTGCTTGTTTCTTCCTTCATCTGCTTGCCTCTTATAACATTCTCTAATTTGATGACCGGGTTTTCCATAGTAAAAGCATTTCTTGATGGGAAAATCATTAGTAGGCATACCTTTAAACGATCTCCTCAGAAATGTGTTTGCTCCTTTCTGCTGTTGCTGCTGCGGTTGCTGGTGCTGGTGCTGCTTCCCTCTGTACTACCTCCTTTTTGCCATCAGAGCAAGGTCATTGCTCTGAGTTTTCAAATTTTGCTGTCACTCTTCTTCCTGCAACAGGATCCCAGTCAGCTCTTCAAATGAAGGGATTTTCTCCCTTGCTGACAGCCCTGTGATGAAAGTCTGGTATTCATCAATCATTCTGTTCAATGTGAGCGTGACCAAATCTGAATCGGAAACTTTCTCTCCGATTGCTCCCAATCTATCACTCAAATCCTTGACTCTAGCAATGAATCCAGCAATGGACTCATTCTCCTCCATCTTCAATGCAAACAACTTGCCTTTAAGTGATAAGACACGGTTTGTATTGTGCGTCTCGTACAGGTTTTTGATTGTCGTCCAAATGTCTGCAGCCGATTTACAGTCTCTAATATGGGGGATAACATTGTCCTTGATGGACATTTTGAATATGACCTTTGCTTTCGTTTCCCTTTTATCCCAATCTTGCTCTTGTGTCTCTGTTCCTGCTCTCAACTCATTTCCTGTGAGGATCGCCCACGCATTTGCACTTTTGAGCAAAGTCTGTATCTTGAATTTCCAGTCATTGAAATTTGATCCATCGAGTTTGCCAGACTCGTGGAGATATGATTCTAAACTGTTATTCATATTGACTTATACCATATCCAAACTTCTGAGAAAAAAAAACTTGTACCTTCACTGTGCCACCATCGGGCAAGTCCGATCTCTTGCCACTAAACAGATCTGGAACTTCACTGCGCCACCACCGGGCAATACGCCTCCACCGGGCAAGTCCGATCTGCTACCACTGAAAAGATCAGGAACTTCAGCACGCCACCACCGGGCTGCTTCGATCTGCTTCCACCGAACAGATCCGCAAATTCAAAGTGCCACCACCGGGAAACTTCGATCTGCAAAGAAATTGCAGATTTTCAAAGAGAAAAGGGTTGGATCCTTGGCGCTCTTCAACAACTACAGATCCGCGCCAAACACATAAATTAAAAATTAATGACGTGCACAGAAATTGGTGCGCTTAACAGCCTCAAACCCGTGCCAATGGGCGCGTCTGTTCACTAAAAAATCGTGCCAATCCGCTTCTGTACTTAAAGGCATGCAACCGGTCTAAGCCAACCCTTTCTTGCACTCAGAGATGATCAGTGATCTGAGATCCGTCTTCAGGTGTTACTGCAGTCCACCTGATACTCCACTGCCAATACAATTATCTAATCAATGATGCATCCTAACAAAATAAGGTTGTCCCTACTCTAAGCTCTGATACCAAGATAAAATATAAACAGAACTGAAAAGAAGGAGATGTAGCTCATAGGTGTGGCTTGCACCTGGAGACTACACTCACAAAACAGAGAGATCACTCTCGTACACTCTATTTCCTCAAATGAAAGATTACATCATTTAAGTACAACTCAAGAAATCAGGGAGTTGCAACCACACTCCTAAATTCTAGGAACAAATTCTAAACTAAGGAGATACGTTACAACTATGTAACCATTTCTCCATTAATACAAAATAATATTTAATTATTTTCAACTGTGCCAAGTTGGAACCTTAGTATTGTGGGCCTTTCAATATCCTTGAGAGGATTGGAATAACGGCCTACCGACTTGCACTACTTCCAATAGTAAAATTCCATGATGTTTTCCATGTTTCATTGCTTAAGAGATATTTCTAGGATGTTAATCATGTGATTGATTGGTCAATATTATAAGTGGAACCAGAGGGAGAGTTCTAGCTAGAGCCATAGTCCATTTTGTAGTAGAAATAGATCATACGCCAGAATCAAGCAATTTAGCAAGTTAAAGTGTAGTGGAAGCACTATACACCTGATGAAGTTATATGGGAGATGGTTGATCAAATTCAGGCTTTGTATCCTTCCTTATTTATATGTTGAGTATATGTGTTTTGGTTTATATTTATATATGCATATTTGTATTATAAATACTGCAATTGGTTGTGTTATAAAATTTAAATAAGTTGTATGTTGTAAATATTGCATCGAGCTATGTTATAAAGCTCCAATAAGCAGTATGTTGTTCATGATTTCAACTATTTAGTACGATGTAAATGTTGCATTGAGTTGTGATATAATGATCCATGGGCATCATTTTTTGCTGGTTATAAGCATCATTGAACACCAAGGATAGTGTTCTCCCAAGGGGGAGGGGGTTTGTAACAACCTCTGGTTGATTTCTCGTATGTAAATAAAATAAGACCAAGGTCATGGGACACGTATTCCAAGCTAAATGGTGGGAAAACATTATAGTGGGCATCACTTGTAGATTAATAATGGTTATGTAAATTGGAAAAGGCATTGGAAAAGGAAAAGAGGAAATAATGTGCATTTAATTACGAAAATAAAGGAAAATAGGAAAAGATGAAGGTGAAGAGACACAAATTTGCATACAAGGCAAATTAGAGGGAAAATGAAGGAAAATGAAGAAAATAGAAGCATCAATGATAAAAAGGAATCAATTGCTATATTTTTTACAGTTTTTAGTTGAGCACTCTCATGCTCTCATACTCTTACATACTTAGATCATTCTTGGAGTATTCTAGCATTCATTTGGATTGGAGAAAGAAAGCAAAGGAAAGCAAGGAAGGACAAGGAGATAGTTGGATCAATAGCTACAACAGGGATACTTTACAAGTAACAAGTTGTATGTGATATTTCTTTGATTTTTGGATGCATGGTATATGTATCTGGTTCCTTGATTATGTGTTGTCATTGGCATGGATATTTTCCTGGATTGATAGTGGTTTCAACCTTTCCTTTCCATTTCATAGATAGCCATGGTGTTGTGGGTTTCCCACTTATTTTTTTGATGGGTTCTTAGGTTCCCTATGGTTGTGGGTTGGAACAAACACTCTGGAGCCATGTAACAACTTGGTTTGAGTTACTAGTTCATGGAGCTTGCAGGTTGGGACAAATTCTCTAGAACCTTGTGGGTTAAGTTACTAGTCCTTGGAGCCGTGGGTTGGAACAAATTCTCCACAACCCAGAGTTAGTTGTGGGTTGAGTTACTAGTTTCTAAAGCCCTGGACAACTTGGGTGGAGACCAATCTAGTTTATGTTAGTGATTTATGGACCATATATGTGAGAACACTATGGTTGATGGTTGAGGTGGTTTGGCCTCTGGAAGCCCTGGTTGGTTTTGTTTTGGTTAACCCTTATGATCCCACATTCATGCTAGGAATATGGTGCAAAGATGATTGGTTGAAAGAGAGATTTAGTTCAACCTAATCTATGGTCGAATGGCATGGGGAAGTACCTGACTTGGTTAGCTTTTGCATATGTTAATATGAGCTATCTTCATTTTGTGTTTTAATGAGCACTTGTACTAGTTATTATGGAGATCTTATGGCTAAGTTGTCATAGTTTATATTCTAGTTATATGTAGTTTATGTACATGGTTATTTGATGTGTTGTAGCTATGGATCTCTTTCATGATTTGATAAGTTATTGAATGGTTTATGAATGTATGGAATAACAAGTGTTGTGGAAACTAGTTAGAGAGGGCTTAGAGTCTTCTTAGTGATTCTCATATGAAATTCATACGTTTATGATCAGATACACATTCATGACATGTATCTTTCATGTTTACTATATATTTGATGAAACGTTTATCATGTACTAGGCATGTTTCAGTCAATATCTTGTTCAATTATTGTATGGTTAGCCTTGTTATCATGTTATCTATTATTTTGGAAAGTTATAGGCAGTTCTAGGCAGTCGTCTAGATGTTTACCTGAAAAAGTGGAAAATCTCACAATCGTATGCACTGAACTAAGGAAATTGGGTCATAATTGCATGGAGGAAACATGTGACTATGGTTATAGCCTCCCAACTACATGCGCGTAGTCTTGTGGGTGTGGTTGGAAGTTAAACTATGTGAAATGAGTTCCCACTTAGGGATTGATCACTTGGGGTGGTTTGCAGGCTCCTGAGTAGTCTGTAGTCCATGTGGGATGTTAGTTTGTTATTGTTTATCGACCCCAGTTCCATTACTAGAACATGGAGGTTGGGTCATATCATAGTGACACTCAGCTCATGTTTACCCTTAAGAGCTTATAAAAGTGGATAAATGTGGGAGGAGGCATTTACAATTTTCCCTCTATTTTGTTAAGTGTTTTCTTTTATTGCGTTTTGGATAGAGTTAACAACCCCAAATTTTTTGTATGTGCAAGGATGGGGGACTCCTTATTGCATTCCATTTGTCTCAAGAGAGAGGGAAACTGAAAATTCATTTATTCTCCTCAATCTCTCCTTGTGTATAAATGAGCTTGCCAATTTGTGTTGAGTAGTTGTTGTCATTAATTTCAAGTCTAAGTCATTGATGTAAAGTGGCAAGTTCACGGGGAGCTTGGTAAATGTGTTATCATTTATGTGTTAATGAGTATTGTTTTCTAGCTTAACGTCAAGGATGAAAGTAATATATTTGAATGTATTTATTCTTTGGTTCCATATCTCTAATGAGGAAACTAAATGCTAGATGGATAGTCCTCTTAGAGACCTTTCCAATATTATGTATCACTTAAGGGTGAGTGCATGTAGATGGCTTACACTATTGGGCCAATTGTGGCAATGAAATTTCAAAATTTTACTCTTTTATCGAATTGAAGCCTTCAAAATTCATATAAGTATTATGAATTTTGATTCAAAGTAAAAATACAATCTATGGAGAATTATGTTTTTTTCCTAATGATATTTTTTGTAAAAACTTTTAGTGTCATATAATATGTCAGTCTTCCATTAAATGAAATGTTTGTCCTTGCAATTTTTTGCACATCTTAAGAGGTATGCATGTGTTCATGTAACATAACTTAATCTACAATAGTGTAATTTTTGAAATATTATATATATATTATATAATATATATAATATATATATATATTAATATATATATATATATATATATATATATATTATATATTATATATATATTATTATAGCATGATCTACACAAAGAGAGCTAAGTTTTTCATATTAATTTTTTTATGCAAAATTATATTTTTTTATTATTTTTCAAAGTTGGCGAAGAAATATTTCAATTGCATTTTGCAGACACGTGGTTTGTGTCAGATTTTTTTTCTTCTATTTAAATAAATTCAAAAACTAAGACTACCCTTTTGAAGAGGATCATAATGGAGATATTTATATTTTTTGAAATTTTTTTATTTTCTATATTTTATGTTATTGAATTTTTATTCAACCCCTTTGAAACTGTCCAAAAAAAATTCAATCATTATGTTTAAAAGAAATTAGATAAAAAAATGTCATATGAATTGAAAAATGGCAAACTCAACTGCCATTGGGTAGAGAATTCCTTCTTGAATCCAACATGATTAACTCCAACAGTTAAGGGAAAATTATGCCTAGAGTCCGGTATGGTGCAAAACGGTGTTGCGCAAAAAATTGTAAAAGAGGAGCTAAAACTCTATTTTTTAAGCCCTCAAGAACTTGATCGACCACTTAAAATGCTCAATAAAGTGTTTCAAATAAAATTTCAAATAGCTCTATCGAGGGTTGAGGAAACGCTCGATCAATCCCTCAATGTGATTAAACAAAGGCTCAATCGAGCTATCATAATTATCTAAAAAATGATAAAAGAGGAAGCCTCTCAATACTTCTACAAAATTTTTTTTTATGAATATTCAAATATATTCAAAACTCTAGTTTTTCTTAATGATAAATCTAAATTTTATTTTATTTTACCAAGAAAAAAATGATAAATATATATAGATAATTTTTAAAATAAAATTTTTTAATTTTGCTTTTTCAATTTTCTTAAAAATGATAATTTGTTTATTATTTTGATTTTAAATATTACGCATTTTTATACTTAATCATTTTATAATTCTTTTGTGTAAAAATATTCAATAAATCACCTTTCAGTTTTCGAGATTCATAAGAAATCACCTTTCCTTCCTATGTTAGCACACCACAACCACCCTCTTTGCTTGCATTTGTGCAAACCATGAAAGACTTTCCTGGATCTGCTACTTTTAGTACTAGTGCGGTGATGAGCGGATGCTTTAATTTTTCAAAGCTTTGTTGACATTCAGCTGTCTAGTGAAAAGCGCGACCCTTTTTTTGTAAGGAGGTAATTTGAAAAGCAATCTTTGAAAACCCCTCAATGAATCTATGGTAGTATCCGGCTAGTCCCAAGAATGATTTTATATCAGTGACATTCTTTGGGGCTGTCCATTCCATGATTTTTTTGATCTTTTCTGGATCTGTTGCGATGCCTTCTGCTGATATAACGTGACCCGAATACTGAATTAGATCTTTGAAGAAGTCACACTTGCTAAATTTGGCATACAACTGATTTTCCCTTAATGTCTAATGTTATACAACAAAATTACCTCCTCATCAGCTCAGAGGAGAAAGACATGATAGCTGAAGCAACAGCCAAAATCACAAGCCTTGTTTCCACACTAACGCTATTTATATACTGACAACATGCATTATAAAGCTTCTATGTAAGCCTAAGGGAGCATTAGTGACCCTACTAACTCTACTTGTTGGTTTGGGGACAATGTTAGTGGATTCTAATAAGAATTTAGAGGTCAAAGGAGCGAATTGACTCATAAATATCTGTATATTCCCTCCTATATCTACTCAGAAAAGCAAGGAAACATCTAGAGTTCGACCTATTTGAAGGATTTCTAATCCTAATGAAGGAGACAAATGGGAAAGAGCTCAAAAACATGGCAACATCACTGCTTTTACCTAAAGAAACTCATGGAGGAACTTGGCAACCCTAACTCGAATGCTACATAAGCAGAGCTAGGGCTATGGTGATAGAGGTTAGATCATTTGAAAGGATAGTTTACTTGATTGTTGAGCATAGTATCAAATCTAAGCACAAGAAGTTGGTAAGAAGGGGGAGAGAGAGAGGAGCTGGAGGGGTAAGGTAAGGCTGATGCAACAGATGGTTGTAATCACTCTTCCAACATTAATATAGAACTGCAGATGTACTGTCTACTCCGTGGTGTTGGTACTATCATTCATTTTATTTGTTTTTCCAATACCTTTTAGCATGAGTAGCTTAGTTATGTGTAACTAGATGTCTTTTATCTATTCAGGTATTAATTATCAAGGTTGTATGTTGTGATTTTGCTTGTCTCTTCTATGTGCAGGACTTGATTTGGAGCTAACTTAGGGGACTTCCACCTAGCTGCATTGTGCTCTCCATCAAACCTACACGAAGGCTTGAGGTAATGAATCTTTCTTGCTTTGATAGTTAGTTATTGTTTATGGACATGCATGTAGCTTTGTGACAACTAAAGATAATCTTACAGTCTTCCAAGGGTCTTGGGAAGACCCTTGAGGGTATCTCCATTCTCCATACACCGTGAATTTTATCCTATATCTGAATTGGCAACTCTACTAGGGACTATACATTAGTTCCCAGTCCACCCAGAATGTTCCTAGTTCCCTCCTCCTTCTAGACCTTCCTATACTTCTGCATTCCTTTTCTGGCCCATCAAGACCTTGCAACATTATTTCCTCATATACTCAACCCTGGATCTAATCCCCAAAGCCCTGTTTTGAAGTATTTTCCCGCACTAATTCAGGTTAGCAGAGTAAATAGAGCTTTATAAAGCTCTGTGTCTGCACAAAAAGTGTGTTAGTACCTCCAATAACTCTCTGTGGCCTTTGGCACAGAGTGTTAGTCACCCAAATTTTGACATGCAGCTGTGTCGTAACCTCAAAAGGGATGGGAAAACTACTCATGGACTGAGAAAGGATCTGCAGTTGGGAAAACTACTCATGGACTGAGAAAACAAACATTAGTTCAGGCTAAGATCTTGGGATAGGTAGTGTGAGTAAACTGCCCAAGATCAGAAACCAAAACTAGTGTCATTAAAAGAGAGAAAATTCCTTCTGCACTCATACTACTGGGACCACTCCAATAAAAACAGAGCTAAATACGAGACAACATTAGACTGTAATTGAAGGTAGCCCAACTTCGTTTAAAACTCCTTTGGGTATTTTGTGTATTGGGTATCCCTTCAAGGATTTCGGAGTTGAGTTGGAGACTCAGGTATCCTGCCCACACAGCATACTGTCTACGACTATGTCCCCGCCGGTAGTGTCTGTGATCTAAGGTATCCTTAGTGACCATACTCTTAGGGACTTACACAAGGTGACTGGGGTGGGCTGCCTTGGTACCTAACACAGATGTACCTACTCTGTCTTTAGTTTTTGGGAGGGTGCTCGTCTTCACGAGAGTACTTGGCCCCTCAATCTGAGGCTCAGGTGAAGTTCTAGAGTAATCGTAACTATACATTTGGCTAGCCCTATCTGTTATTCATTGTGATACTAGGTTTCATCTCCAGTGATCGGTGCTTATCAGACAGGGTCATTTCCCTCTGTTTTCTGATTGATTCACTTAGTGTATTTTTTATTTTTTAGGTGCCATAGTGTTATCATTGAGGCTTTAATAAACATCACAATAAAATGTATTGATAAAAATTATCGGTCACTGTGGCTACATCCGGTCCTCATCGTCAATATAAATGATTTTTAGGACTTCCTCCACTCATTGTGGAAGATCTGTCGAGCTCCAGTGAACTAGATTCCCCATCTTCAGGAAATTAGTCTCTGAAATCTCACATAGAACCAATTTGGACAACCAATGTTTCAAGCTTACCAGAGGATTTCTTTATTGCAGGATTTCTTCCTCCCTATAACCCTCTGATCACAAATCCGTTGGACCCACTCTTGGTTCGCATTGTACCTGTACCTCCTTTGTCTTCAGTTGGAATACTTCCACCCATCCCGTTGATGACTAACAAGTCATGGAACTTTTTGGACACTTTTGGTCCCCCACCACTTCCCCAGTTGATAGTCACTACCATACCTTTGATGGAAAACCCTGCTATCCCATTTGTCTCAGGTACAAGCCCTCACATGACACCCTCCACGAGTGGAACCCAACCTATGTCGGGTTCCACCCCTTTAGTGTCAAACTCTATACCTTCGACAATTGCTACATGCAGCGCTCCTTATAACGCTCAATATAACACAGTTAGCGGGGGTCCCTTCAACCAAAAATATGGTTGGCATCCATTGTATAGTTCTAACCCCCAAATTCAAATATCTAGGGGCACTCCCAATATGCATATACCGACCGGGAATGTAACAGTTCCCCCTCCATTTTCAGCCATGCATGGTTAGTCACTGATTGACATGAACACCCCTTATGCTAGTGAAGGACATATGGTTAGTTCTGTGGCGAGCAAAATCCTCAAGGAGGTCCCAACCAACCCATGGGGGCACCCTACTCACAACCTCAAATGAGTCAAGGGGGCACTGCTTATCCTGGGGGAAATTCTATACCCTAGCATCACAATCCCCATGGAAATCCACATTACAATGCCATACCCCAAGGAAACTACTATACCATACAACCTATGTATAATATTGGGAATCAAATGATAGGAGGACTGCAAGGATCCTCAAGTCATATGTCATCACCTTGGTCCGATTCGGGGGCATCACACACTCTTTCTTTCTTGGCAACGTTGGATATCCCCGACTTGTTCAAACTTATAAATGACCCCATCTATCATAACTTACTCTGGACGCCAATCCCGCATAAAATACCGACAGACATCCCTAAGTTCGAAGGGAAACAAGGGGAGGATCCGAGTACTGATATCACCACCTATCATCTTTGGTGTGTTTCTAACTCCATGGTGGATGATAGTATCCGGTTATGTCTTTTTCTCCGCACCCTTACTGGAAACGTAGCCAAGTGGTACATCAAGATACCACGTGCATCAGTCAATGCCTTTGACGCTTTAGCGATGGAATTCTTAAAGCACTTCCAGCTACCCATACGCTATGAGATTGGGACGAAACTCCTCACTTCATTATATTAGGATACTGCCACCCACATCTCTGTTCATATACATGAATGGAGACATAGGCAGAAGTTAGTCAAAGCTCCCCTCCTAGACTATCTCTTAGCGGACTAGTTATGCAAGTCTCTACTCCCCCAAATCATTAAGGATGTCACCTTAGGTGGTGCAGTCATAGAATACCAATCCATACATTGTTCCCAACACTTAGATTTGATATATTTGCAGTTTGGCACTCTTTACGACGTAATCCCCAATGCCCCTTGCAACTCCAATGCTCCCGCTACTCAACAACCTGGAGCGCACGCCGATGGGATTATCGGCACAACCTCTAGGGCTGTTTAAAAACAACTCAGTGGTCACATTTCCTAGATTTTAGTGGACCCCTCTACCAAATCGACTTCTCTTCCTACCACTGCGATAAACTCTGTGCAATCTACGCAAAAAATCGGCGGTAAGAACAAGAAGAATAAGAAAAGGCTGCTCCTTCTGAGGAACAGTAGATAAAGTAGCAAAACCCAAAGCAGAAGGTTTTTGCGCCTCTTGACGATCAAAAGGATAAACCTACCCGATTCCCTTGCAAAATTTGTGTGCAAGACCACATGACATATCTGTGTCCGCGTCTTCAGGAATGCATAGATTTCATTGCTAAAGGGGACACCGGAAGGACCCCCGATGTCCTGAATAATCCTTTCCCTGCTCAGTAGCAGCAACACCTTATTGCAAACCAACCCTAACCCCCACAAGGGGGAAATGGTGGTTCGCAACATCCTTCAGCTGGTGAAGGACCCTCTACCGTTTACACCTTTGAAATGATAGATCTACAAACCAAAGCCAAATCTTATGGATCTCCTGTCACTCACTCAAAGGAACCTTCCTCAAGTCAAAACCCACCACCGCCTAATGATTTTCATATTGAAAGGCCAGTTGCTGACCTTATGATTTTCCCCCTTAAAGGGGCACTTCGACACACAATACATCTGCATGTGCCACCCAAAACTACAGTATTGTAGAAGACTTGGCGCAAGCGCCATTAGCTATGTCAGCACTCAAAGTATTACAAACATGTCTAGCACAAAGGAAAGCTTTGCTTTCAGCCATTGGTGGTATCAACCCACAGGATTCCATGCTTGCAATTTTTGACATGGAAAAGTGTAAACCTCCCCTTTCTCACCAGCTTGCATTTCAAGTGACAATCTTTTCGAAAGGTAAAGGTATACATAGAAATGTCATCGACAAAGGTCCTTCTACCTGGTTCATGATGGCTTCATGTTGGCTCGCTTTGGGTTCTCCAACCCTATCCCTGTCATTGAACTCCCTTAAAGCTTTCGACGGCCACACTTTCATCTCAAAATGTTACCTTGCTGACTACCCCATGACTATGAGTGGGAAAATGGTAATGGTGGGTATCGAAGTCGTGGACCATAAACTCAACTATAATCTTCTTTTGGGCCGCACTTGGACTTACGCCATGAATGCCATTAGGTCTTCGGTCTTCCATATCATCTTGATTCCCTTAGATGGAAAGATAGTCATAGTGGATCAGTTGTCCTTTCGCACCCCAGATTACTCCTCGTTACCTGGCGGCTCTGTACCCTTAGTGGGTGGTGTACTTGACTCTTATGTCAGTATCGGTACTGGTCTATTGAAGGGTTCTTCCCTGATAGGTTTTTTCCCTCTTCCGCTGCCTGCGGTTCCACAGACGGTCTCTATGATTTCATCCATTCCTCACGAACCGATTGATCCTTGGATCCTCACGGCCCCTTCAGACATTGACACTTACAGAGAAAAAATGTCGCTGTCACCAACTGAATTGGCCTACCAAGCCGTTCGATCTACATCTAAATCTCTAGGCACTTTGGTTACGACCAACGGTACCACTACCCCTTCCATAACGGCTCCTTTCGATCCACTCAATCAAGTCCCACCTAAGGACAAATATATTAGAGAAATCATGAGTTTAGAAGAGCGACCTTGGGAGGACTCGCACCATCGTGTTTTGATATCTGATTCGGACATGATGCCTCTTCAAATCCTATCACCTGACGTACCTAAAATCGTTTCTTCACCATATATGACCATCCAAACTTTGGAATCGGAAGGAAACATGGGCAATATTTCAAAGACATTTCTCATCGATATTTTTGAAATGACAGACATCATGGAAGACATATAGATTGGAGCCAATCGCAATCCTGAGGAAATTGTGAGCTTCACCTTCCCTTTTAAGGATTTCCGAGATGTTTTCCCTTGGTCTTATGAGGAAATACATGGCATAGACTCTTCTATTGTCAAGCATGAGATCAAGAAGTTTCGAGCATTCTTTTTATGGTATGTTTCTTTCTCGCTAATACGAAAAATCCTCAAGTCTCTTTCTTTGAGCTCGTTAAATTACCACGAAGAAGATCAAGCATTCTTTTTATGGTATTTTTCTTGCTCGTTAATCTGAAATCCTCGAGTCTCCTTCTTCGGGCTTGTTAAACTACCATGAAGAAGGTCAAGCATTCTTTTTATGGTATTTTTCTTGCTCGTTAATCCGAAAAACCTCGAGTCTCCTTCTTTGGGCTTGTTAAACTACTGCAAAGAAGATATGAACGCTTTCTTTTATGGGATATTTTCTCACTCTTAAACTGAAAAATCCTCGAGTTTTTCATTGTTGGGCTTGTTAAACACATACGACGACGGTCCAAGAAACTCTTTTTCGCTCTTTTCTAGCTCATTAAACTGAAAAAGCTCATTAGAGCATTCTTTTGAAGCACCTTTTTCTCTCTGATAAAACGGAAAAAATCTCGAGTTTTTTCTTTAGGCTTATTAAAAATTTATCAAGACGACTCAAGCATTCTTTTAGGTACTTTTCTCACTCGTTAAACTAAAAAATCCTCAGTTTTTTGTCACCGGGCTCGTTAAAATTCTACAACAACAACCAGAGCACTTGCTTTTTTGGGACCATTTCTCGCTCTTAAATCGAAAAAATCACCAATTTTTTCCCTTTCTTCGGGCTTGTTAAATATGCAAAGAAGGAATGAGCATTTCTTTTCCCTCTTTTTCCTTGCTCACTAAACTGAAAAAGGTACCTTGAGTTTTCTTCATTTGACTTGTTAAAATTTGATGAAGGTATTGAGTTTGTTGTCGCGTGACTCATTAAAAATTCACGATGAATATCGAGTTTAGTTCATCTCCTCGTACTCATAACAAAATGAGGTCAACATCTATTGAGCATAGGTTTCTCTTTATCCAGATTCAACATATCAACTCACGAAAAAGTAACCG
Source organism: Pinus taeda (assembly GCA_000404065.3). Lineage (NCBI taxonomy): Eukaryota > Viridiplantae > Streptophyta > Pinopsida > Pinales > Pinaceae > Pinus > Pinus taeda. The sequence continues at coordinate 329,901 of APFE031753241.1, forward strand.
ATCCGGGTATACTATTAAACTTTTGTCACACCCAGTTAAAAACTATGACAAAGGGACCACCCTCGAGTCGTTCTTTACGTTCTTTTCAGACTCTCTAAATATGAAAAGACCACTGAGTTGTCTCGTTTGGACTCGTTAAATTAAGAAGACGAGGTATAGAGTCGCTCTTTTTACGACCCTTTTTAGACTCTTCAATCATGAAAAGATCGACGAGTTTGCCTGTCTGGACTCATTAAACTAATCAGATAGGGCATAGAGTCGCTCTTTTTACGGTCCTTTTCAGACTCTTAAAAATATGAAAATATCGATGAGTTTACCCGTCTGGACTCATTAAACTAATCAGATGGGGAAGTAGACAATACAACTGTATTCAGTATTAGAAAGCGTGGTTTGGCAGTAGTCGTTCTCTTGAACATGGCATTCCCTCAGATAAACCTTCCTTGTGACGACCTCTCAATATGAATCCTACCATCCTATGATTTTAGCCTAAAATACCTCGATGTTCTTGCATCTATGTATCCTAATACTCTTTGGTGTTCATGAGTCTAGTGCTGCATGGTTAAAACCATTGTCATGCTTTCTATTGTTCAAGGGTTAACCTTTTGTTTCCTCCATCAACCCATCAAGCATATCCTTTCATCATGCCCTCTATCGTTTCGACCCAATGCTAAAAGATTCCTAAAAAAAAAAATCATTCTTGTCCCATTTCGTGTGAATTGATGTAGGACACATTATTTCCTACCTTTTGATAGGTATCTTCCTATCGACTTCAACACTCTATCTAGGAAGACAACCCAGAAACACATTCAGTGCCTTGGTACTTGTAGACATTAGTGGCAGGTCACCTTGTGTTTGATCAAGAGTTCTCATTATTGACTCCTAGTTAAGCGATTCTATGGGTGTTCGACGATAAAAACATTTTTCACACTTGCTAGATTGTGCTGTGCATCTTAGAGACCATCACCATTATTGGTGGCTTTCCTCACGTCTGTTAACGGTTTGCATTATTGATTGGTAATTAGACGATTTCATGCATGTTCGACATCAACACATATATTCACATGTATCGATCTATGTTGTTCGGTGAAGCAGAAATCAAGACCTTGGGTAGAGGCTTGCATCACTCAGCCTTGTTTCCTCTCCCAAGTTGCGTATATTGTTTTTTGGAGATAGCTCATCAAAATGATCCTATTATGACATCGAATTCGCATTGTGCTTATCGGCGGCCAGCATCAGCTTATCTCTTTTATGAGAAAATCACTCTGACATAGCTACTGAGCATGGGAATGCCCCACTCAGGACATGATTTTAGTTGTTTTATATATATGTGTTGTCAGGTTTACCATACCGCCCGAAGCTTCGATCCTATCTCTCTTTTTGTCAAAGAAGGAAAATAATAGTTAAGTAAAGTATTTCGGCGGTCGTCGTAGCCTCTGATCTCACACTTTAGGGGGCATCTATTATACAACAAAATGACCTCCTCATCAGCTCAAAGGAGAAAGACATGATGGCTGAAGCAATAGCCAAAATCACAGGCCTTGTTTCCACACTAACATTATCTATAAATTGACAACATGCTTTATAAAGCTTCTCTGTAAGCCTAAGTGAGAATTAGTGACCCTACTAACTCTAATTGTTTGTTTGAGGACAACGTTAGTGGATCCTAATGAGAATCTAGAGGTCAAAGGAGCGAATTGACTCATAAATATATCTATCTTCCCTCCTAAATCTACTCAGAAAAGCAAGGAAACATCTAGAGTTCAACCTATTTGAGGGCTTTCTAATTTGAATGAAGGAGACAAATGGGAAAGAGCTCAAAAGCATGGCAACATCATTGCTTTTACCTAAAGAAACTCATGGAGGAACTTGGCAAACCTAACTCAAATGCTACATAAGAAGAGCTAGGGTTATGGTGATAGAGGTCAGATCAATGAAAAGATAGCTTACTTGATTGTCGAGCATAGTCTCAAATCTAAGCACAAGAAGTTGGTAAGAAGGGAGAGAGAGCGAGGAGCTAGAGGGGTAAGGGAAGGCTAATGCAACAGAGGGTTGTAATCACTCTTCCGACATTAATATAGAACTGTAGTTGTACTGTCTACTCCGTGGTGTTGGTACTATCATTCATTTATTTGTTTGTCCAATACCTTTTAGCGTGGGTAGCTTAGTTATGTGTAACTAGATGTCTTTTATATGTTCATGTATTAATTATCAAGGTTGTATATTGTGATTATACTTGTCTCTTCTATGTGCAAGACTTGATCTGGAGTCGGCTTAGGGGACTTCCACCTAGCTACATTGTGCTCTCCAGCAAACCTACATGGAGGCTTGAGGTAATGAATATGTCTTGCTTTGATAGTTAGTTATTGTTTATGGATATGCATGTAGCTTTGTGACAGCTACAGATAATCTTATAGTCTGCCAAGGGTCCCAAGAAGATCCTTGAGGGTATCTCCATTCTCCATACACCATGCATTTTATCCTATAGCATCTGCAATACTATTTTTAGGTGTTCTTTATGCTCCTATGGATCCTTAGAGTATATTAAAATATCATCTATAAAAATCAGCACAAATTTATCCAAGTAAGTCTTGAAAATACCATTCATCAGACTCATAAATGTGGCAGGGGCATTTGTGAGGCCAAACAACAAAACCACAAACTCGTAGTGACCATAACGAGTATGGAAGGTTGTCTTGTAAATGTCTTCATCTTTTATTCTTATCTAGTGGTATCTGAATCTTAGATCGATTTTAAAGAACACTTTAGCCCCTTGCACTTGATCAAGTAGATCGTTGATACGTGGTAGAGGATACTTATTCTTAATGGTTAGTTTGTTTAGTTGTCGGTAATTGATGCACACTCTGAGGGTTCCATCCTTTTTCCGTACAAATAATATGGGAGCTCCCTAAGGGGATAGACTGGGACGAATGTATTTTTTTATCTAGAAGCTCCTGTAACTACATTTTGAGTTCTATTAGTTGAGGTATGCTCATGCGATACGGAGCTCTGGATATGGGGGTTGCACCCGGAATTAACTCAATGGTGAAGTCAATATCTCTCCTTGGTGGTAAACCGGGAATGTTTTCTGCAAAAACATCCACGAAATCCTGAATTAAAAAAATACTTTCCAGCAAAGTCATTTTATTTTCAAAGTTTGAAAACCCCACCTGTACAACATATAATTGACACCCTTTTCTAATGCACCTTCCTAACTGACTGGAAGTAATAGTACGTAGCTTGGTACTAGTTTTTATCCCCTACAATTTTCTGAAATAAAACTTACATTTTTTTGTTTTACAATCTACTAGATACCAACATTTTTCTAACCAGTCCATTCCAATTAAGATATCATAAGAACCCAAACGAAGTATATTAAGATCAACATAAATAAGTTGTCCAGAAATGGCTATGGGAAAATGTTCTGTCTTGGCACTAACCCTTCTATTTGTACCAGTGGCTAGTTGAACTAGCCAAGGTTTTAAAATTTTCTGCTCACTAACTGACACTTTTCAACCACTTTAGCACTGACACAACTTAAGCTAGCACCTGGATCAAATAAAACAAAGACAGGTTTCTTAGTGATCATACCTTCACATTCGATCATTGTGGGCTAACATTTGGCCCGATGATCATCCAAAGCGGCATTAATTCCGGGTATGTTCCTCACCACTTTCCCAACTGTAGATGCTTCTTGCATATTTGAAAACTGTTATGTTCTAGCTCGTTGTGGACAATTTTTGTAATAATGGGGTTCTCCGCATCCCCAACATTGTAGCAACAGTTTTAATTGTTGATCATTGACATATTTTGTGACTCCCTCTACTGGTTTGTTTTCAGAGTATGCAGTTCTGGGTTGATTTCTGGTTGGAAACTTGTTGAATGTCTTTTGTTGCACATTCCTATGGTTAGCAAATTTTGGGTGTCTGTTAGGAATCAGACTTCTACCTTTCTTGTTTAATCCCCTTTTTGGCCCTTCACTTTTTTGTTTCATTTGTTTATAGAAAATGCGGGGCTTCCGCACAACATCGTCCATTGCCTTGGGGTAATCAAATTCTAGTCTTTCCTTCATGAAGTTTGGCAAACTACTGAGAAACGCTTAATTTTGGCTTTTTCCTCTTGCATCTCAGGCACGTAGCGTGGTAAAGACATAAATCTAGTCACGCATTCATCTATGGTTAAGGTTCCCAATCTTAACTCATGGAATTCTTTCTCTTTTTCATCATAATAACACTCAGTTAGATATTTGTCCTTAGAATGTTTTTGAAATTTATTCCACGTAACTTGTTCCTCATCAATTTTCCCTTACTATCTTGATTTCCTCCCACCAGAGAGTCGCCTTTCCTCTTAACTGATAAACCACTAATCGTGCCTTTAGTTTGTCAATGTACTATAAATCTAAAAGTACTTGCCCATATCGATTTACCAAGCCTCCGTAGCTTCTTCAGATTCTCCCTCAAAGAGTGAGGGCTTAATTTTCTTAAATTCTCCGTGTAATTCTGACTTCTGTTCTAATTTTTGTTCTGTCTATTGTTTCTTGGTTTTATGCTGGTCAGAGACATTATCCGAACGTCCCTCTTCATCCTCTTTATGTCTTTCAGCTGACTCAACATTTTCTTCTCCATGTTGAGCAATTGGAGTCTTTTCCCGATCTTCTGCACTAGGGTCCAGGTTGTGCTAATTTTGTTTATTGGACAAACTCCTTAGAATTATTTCATGTTCTAAGCGCATTCATTCATTGTTTGTCCTCAAACTGGTCATTTCAGCTCGCAACTGTTGCACAGTTTCGAGTAACATGGCATTAGCTTGCCGGGATTCCTCACCCAGCTGTATCCAAATATCTGGATTGGCATGCACATAAGTTGTTCTGGGCGATTCCAGTGGTTGAGAGTCCCTTTGCATGATTATCTTTCTTTTTTGTTGTTGTGGTGATCTTTTCTGTTTTATCTGTATTCACACGTAAGTTTATTTAGTTTACAACAAACCAAAAAACACTAGCACGAGGTTCCAGTACATAACTATTCCCAAAGAGTCTCAGTGTACGAATCTGAGCTCTAATACCATTTGTAACATCTAAACATCAATTCCATTATAAACTTTAGGAAAAATCATAAAAATATATGTTTTTTAATTGTGGCAGATAATTGTTGACTCATAACCTATTAAACCATATGTATACACTGTTATTAAGGGGTTCGTATCCACAACAATGTACAACATCATGATACTTTGTACAACGCTTAAATGCGTTTAAATGATAAATTTATTGGACGGATGGGAAGATTCGACGGGGGATCCTCCTTGTTAACTAAGCACATGAGTCTATGGTTTTCTCTGTCATATGGGCCCTCATCCGTAGCTCCACGCGGAAACAATATATGTTGTGGGTTGTCAACTCCATCTGACCTTGCCATCTATCGTGACTGTCCGTCATTGATCCTTCGTTGGCCATTGGACAGTGGAGATGAGCTAGGATTTAACCTAACTAACTTTGGCCACTGAAACCATGAGCTCTCATTGTTGTCACTCCTCTGTGTCACGCTGCTCTGTGAGGGTTCTGGTTTTTGTGCTTTGCGTGAGGTGATGGCCGAGGAGGTCGATTCCACCATCATAGCAGGTATACGTCGCAACTCTACAACCTAAAGCTTTGATTTCTAGTGTTGGAAGTCGGTTAGGAGTTTAGGTATCGGTTTTATGCCTATGCTAAAGCTTTCTTGCTGTTGTTCAGGGGAGACTTTTACAGTTCCAGACATGAAGGAAGACAAAATTCTTACAAGGCCATCAACAACAGGTATTTTCACATCATAAGGCAAATTCCCTTGTTGAAAGTTTGAGCCCAATCACATTGTAGGAGGGTTTCACATTCTAGCTTGTTCTTTAATTAAATGGTTATAATATTGAATGTTTTTTTTTCCCGTCTTTGCAGCTTGGCGACGCCGAGACAACGCTCTTAAATTAGGTAAGAACCCATCTCGATTTTGGGTTGAGGCTATGTGTAGAATAGCAGATTTATTGTCTCTGTCAGCAGTGACTAATTCGTAATCTTTGAATTTAGGTATGCCATATGCTAAAAGGTTTACTGTTCGGGACAACGACCCTTGAGTTCATAGAAACTGATGGCGTTTACATGTCATTTAAGGTTGGAACTAAGCCCTTGGTCTCCATTCGCAATTAAGTTATTCGAGGGTTTAAGATGAGGGTTTCAAAAGAGGGTTTCTCTAATGGCGTAATAGGGTAGTTTTTGATTAAGCACTTGTAGTATTGAATCGAAAAGTTCTAGGTTGTTTGACCAGCTATGATTGTCGTCTTTTCTCCAGTTTTTGATATGTAATTTGCAACAGTTTAAGGGGCCTTCGAGCCTGCTTCTAATTATGCTGAGTAGAGACTGTAATGGTTATTTTCGTTAGGTTTATAAGGAGGTTGATAAGGCCGTTAATTCAGTTGTCCTGTTGGTTTCATTACTGTCTGGTCTATTATGTTTAAACAGTTATAAACTCTTGTATTATTTTTGGTCTTACTTTGTTAAGAAATAGTTACCGCAATTCTTATTTGCGTTACTGTATTAATTTCTACAGCAGGATTCCTACAAGATTCACAAGTTTCGATATATTTATATATATGTATATAGATTACTTATGATGTCATCTATCAATGCCACTATACTATGATGATTAATGGCTATTTTCTTCTGTTTTCATTAATAGTTACAACTTTTACATATTCTACAGATAAGTTGTAATACTGCAACAATAGATTAAATGCAAATGACTATGTTCAAGTAGGGGGTTCTATATCAGTATGTTGCTCTTAATCACATGCAAGACCTTTTCTTAATTTCATTTATGCGATAGATGGATACTTCGAATATAGGTGTAACTGTCTTGTCGTTATTGGTTAACAAATCACCCTCTAGTTTTTCGTGCAACAATTAACATCTACATTATGTATTACCTATGCTTTAATTGTTAAAAGCTACTGTTCTTAAAAATTTGATATCTGAGTTCTTTGAAAAACCTGTAATGTAATTGTATTCGAAAGGTCTCTCCTCCCAACCATGAGGCTGGCAATCACATCCAGACTCTCCCCCGAGCACCTTCTATTATTTACGCTGGATCTAGTCCAATTACAGTTAGTACTATAGACCTCAGGACTTCTGTTGAGCCACTATCTTTGTACTCTCTAATCAATTGTACTGAGCAAATTTCCCACTATTTTGTTCCACCCAACGCTAAGACTACTTTACAATGAACATCAATACTCTATATGTATATTTATTAATTGTAGAGATTACAAGCAGAGACCTGCATTTTACGGAAGGAGAATGTATGATGCATGAATATGAGTTCTCGGAAAAATAGAATCCAGAATTATTTCCAGAAGGGATATTAAAAATGAAATAATGAATTGCCCATTATTCAATATTAAATATATATAAATGTAAGAGACGGGAGAATTAAGTTTATAATAAAAAACGATCAGTAAACAAACAAATAAAATCATTTTTTTTCAAGTAAAATGATTTTTTAAATCCCATTAAAATCATTTTTATAAAAATAAATCAAATAGAGCACATGGTACTACTATAAAATATATTCACAAAATTTAAAAATTAATAGTTTTAAATATCAATTCACTAAAATCGAGGATTCCCTGGGACAGCGAGAGAGCAGTGAGGAAGGCAAAATAAAAAACGTGGTAGGGGCGAAGTTACTTTCGGAATGATAACACATTCTGAGACGATGTCCCACACGCTTAACGTAACACCACACAAACTTCAATATAACACGTGAAAACTGGGCCCAACGCACAGTAGGTCAATTTCCAGATAAAAGAGATAATAATAGTTTGATATTGTTTAAATAATGTGTACATCATAGCAGTGAAATAAACCTCTAATGCGTATATCTTTATATATTATATTTTTGTATTATAATATATTATATTTATTCTAATAAAGTACATATTTACGGTTGAAAATTAAATATTTATATTTATTTATTCTATTATAATATAGATATCTATTTAAAAATCTGATAATGTATTTATTTATTATTTACACTATATATTTATTTTTAAAATTTTAATAAATTTTAATTTAATTAAATAATTTAAATTTTTTATTTTTATTAATATTGAAATATTAATATAAACTTAGGTTCGATCTATATATATTGGAAATGAAATTAAGTAAAAGGGAACTCATTTGTTAATAATTGGATTTTTTCATAAGAAAATAATGATAATATCAATATTTAAGAGTGTGTCAGAATGGATGACAAGGTGTTTTGTTAAGACATTTCATTATAAAAAAATCATTCAAGAATCAATGTGATCTAAATCTATTAACTAACAAACATAATTATAATAATAATAATAATAAATAAATAGGGGTTTAATTTTCTTATTTATTTTTAATTTAGAAAGTTATGGATAATATTATGAAAAATATTTAGGAAGTTAAATTAATTCTTATTTATTTTTATCTATTTTATTTTATTTAATTTATTATTATTATTATTATTATTTTAATTATTTGGATTAATTTTTTTTCATAGGTCTCTTTATATGCCCTAAAACTATCTTTGTAATAATCTTTTTAAAATTAATTTCCAATGATATTTTTTTTTAATATTAATTTAAAAATATGTCCATAATATATATATATATTATTATATATATATAAATGTATTACACTTAATTTTTAACTAACTATTAATTTAAATTAATTCATTGATTTACTTTTCAACTAACTACTAATTTAAATTAATTAATTTAATTTATATAGTCCCTTTAAATAAGAATATAACTAATTAACCTTTGATATTTATTTAAATTAACTTAATTATTAAAATATTGGTCATGCCCTTAATCCTGTCTATCTAATGTCTCCTGGTCAAATTTAGTCGTTATATAGCCGTTTGATGTTCTGTCTCCTGGTCAAATTTAGTCGTTATATAGCCGTTTGATGTTCTGCTCCGACTATTTAATATGAAAAGCTTGATCTGATTCTTCAACTTGTCCTGACGATGAACCACACTGGTTGGTTCGAAACGCGTGGACAAATGAAATTTTATGTGATTTACGTAGAAAAATCTCTCATAAATTTGATATGGATCACAGAAGCCTCACTTCAACAATAAAATAAACTGTTAATTATTCAAATTATACTAAAACAATAAATTTTTATTACCGTAATATATTTGTTTAATAATTTAGAGTAGTTAATTAAAATGTTTAATTTTTTAAAAATTTGATTGTAATATTAATAATGTAAGGTTTAATGTCAATGTTCAATGTTATAAAAAAAGGAAGAAGTTAAAAAAATTGAAGATGTAAAAAGGTTCTAGGTGAAAGTTTGACTAAATAAAGAGAAAGAAAAGGACTCAATCATTAGGGGCAAAGGGATCAAATATTTTAAATTATTATTTTTTTAACTCAAAAAAATAAAATTCTAATCAACTACAACAAAGAAACATATATTTTTTTTAATTAATTATTTTATTTTAAAAATAAAAAACTTAAGAAATTTCTAATAACATTTTATATGACTCGATGTTATATATTTTACACATTTATGCATGTAGTATTGATAAGCCATGGTATTGACCCATGATATCGTAATAAAAGTTATCTAGAAGTTAAGAATTTCCAAGCCATGGTATGATAAGCCATGATGAAAAAAGAACATCCCACTTTTAAGACTCTTCTAGAAAAAAATTAAAATTCAATATATTCCTTTCCATAATTCAAAATTAATATAAATATAAATTTAATATATCAATTTAAATAATTTGAATGAATATAGTTTTAACCAATAATATAATAATTTAATTAAAAAAAAATGTCCACATGGGGTAGCTCAAGCGGCAATGGCCGTGGAAATGAAGTCTGACCGAAGTGGAAATCTCTTGGGTTCAAATCTTGGGCTACCCTTCCCCGGTTGAGGGGTACTTAATGGACATGTAAATCGGAGAGTCCCACCCCAACCTACAAAATAAAATAAAATAATAATTTAATTAAAAAAATAAAACTACAAGACCCACTCTTAAATCGATATAATTTTTCAACCAATCATTTAATAAATTTAATTAATATGATAATAATTTACAATAATAAATTTTTGGTCAAATAAGAATGCCATAATAAACAAATCTTAAAAACTTATAATGAAAATATAATATGTATATAATAAAATATGATATGTTTAAAATATAATATAATAAATATATAATTAATATATATAATAGATATAATCTCAATAAATAAAATAAATTATTTAATTTTCAATAGTATTAATAAGTGGTAAATTTAATAATTTTTATAAACAGAAAAAGATTCAATATTACATCAATAGTAAGTAGTATAGTTTTATAAAAATTAACATACCTTTAATAAATAATTCTTGTATATATTTAGTTTTTAATTTAATAAATAAATACTTATTGTTTTACCTTTGAAATTATTTATTTTATTATTATTTTTGGAATAAGAATATATAATTTA